>OY747708.1:46210000-46397500 GCA_963556495.2 Valencia hispanica
GATGGGTGACAGTTTAAGAAATGAGTGCCCTCAATTAAGTCACTTGAAGTTTGTGGTACAATTCACTATAAAATTACATTATACAAGCAAAAACCTGGTTGATAAAAGATAAATATTCCATTTTCAATTTTAGGAAGACTTCAATTTGTATCTTTTTTAATAGCCTCCCATCAGAGAAAACTGCATTTTTCTTTTTTTTTTTTTTCTTTTTTTTACATGTTTGCTTAAGCCTGTGGTTGGATCAACTGCCTGAGATGCCAAAATAAACGTATGCCATTCTTGAACTGTAGTCGAGGGCCATGCAGAATCGTTCCAGGGGCCGCAAATGGCCCACGGGCTGTTGGATGATCTATAACATTTAAGTGAGAAAAAAAGGAAAAACAGAAATCAGAGAAAGAAATGATAAAAACATGATTTTCTGATGTACTTTTACCTCTCAAAGAGATAAGGAAAAAAAACAGAATTTGGGAAAAGAATGGAGATGTGGAGAAAAAAAATCAACAAATAAACAATTCTGGGTTTTGGAAGCTCACCTCTTTTCGTTAATTTGATTAAAAGGCTGGTTCCTCCAGATCTTTGACCTCATGTAGAAATCAGATTTGGACCTTTGAACATCCAATTTGAAAACCCCTACCACAAACCAAGAACCCATATCTACCTATTACCTATACTATACTGATTTGGGTCAGGTAAAGACCAGTAATGAAATGATGCTTTTTTTTGTATCTTGTATCTTTTGTATCTTTTTTTGCATGATTAATGGGTGAATT
Source organism: Valencia hispanica (assembly GCA_963556495.2). NCBI lineage: Eukaryota > Metazoa > Chordata > Actinopteri > Cyprinodontiformes > Valenciidae > Valencia > Valencia hispanica. Next base: position 46,210,771 of record OY747708.1, read on the forward strand.
CCAACCAAATCTGTCTGTCAGCCAGGATTTAAATCTGTATTATAAATAAACCCCCATACATGTTTGTTTAGCGAAACAGAGTACAGCTAGATGGAAAAAAAAAATCCCTAGAATCCAACTCTACATAGTCGTCTGTTTCTTATTGGTCTTTAAAAACATAGTGTCTTGTAAGCTATGAAGGTATCAGAGAAAAATAAATAAACAGCAGCATCAGAAGAAAAGCCTTGTAGTATAAATAGACGATGTAAAGAGTAGTCCTTTGGGACTGTTGCTCAACTGGCTCTACTATCAAGAACCTGCTGAATAAAGACATTCATTTTTTTTATCATCGCAGCATACCTACACTCTACCAACATGCTTTGCATTTTCATTCCAACTGGAGAGGATTAAGCCAGCATTTGCTCTAAGCTCAATAACAAAAAAGAGCTCAGTACCACAGCAGAAAGTTCTCTGTTTGACCCTTCAGTTGTTCAAATTTCAAGTGCTGTTATTTGTTAGCCGTGCTTTTGTTGAGGCTGAACGGCTGTGCGAGAAGTGCTGACGGCTGTGGAGATACGAGAGCGTGGAGTCAGAAGCCATTGCTGTGCTGTAGTGTGTTGTACATAAAGGTATTGATTAGCAGCTTAAACGATGGTACTTTACACAGGATTTATTACTTACAGCTGATATTTGCAGAGACCCTGAATTTGATTTATGGAAAATCAGCAAAAAAATAAAATACATTTTAAAAAGGGCCTAATGACCGTAAGACTTTAAATGATTGTAGTTTTTGCCTTTCTGTTTTAAACTTGGTGAAGTTTAATCCTAGTTTAGTGCAATACGTTTAACAACTTAAATGTCCTTAGGAAGTGACTTTCACAGAGCTTATTTTATCAAAGTAATTGTCAGAAGGACAAAAAGACAAACTTTATGAAAGCCAAATAAGGTGTAAAGTTAGGTATAAAATGAGCATCTGCTAAGGTGTTTGAAAATTGCCATTTCTTTGTTCTGTGGGTATAAAAACCTGCATGACCAATCTGAAATTTTGCGTAGTTGAGAAAGTCACCAGAAGTATGAATGTCAGTTTCTTAGCTTCAAGGCATTGGGGGGGGGGGACCTCTGTGACTTTATGTAACCAGATAGATATATAAAATAAAAAACTACCCAGAGGATCTGCAATCTGAGCTTCACTGTATGCCCAATTGTTCTTATTTAGAAGAGTGGGAGACGTTAAAAGATACTCCTGCAAATACTTCTTTTCTAACATAAGGGCTTCTTTTCTGATGCAGAAAATAAAAGGATGCAAACAACTGTCATGTTTTATCATCTACAGGTGATAAATATCTAGATGCTGCAAATTCTCAGGGCAGATAACCCAAGGATGGAAACCACCGTTGAATATGTGTGACCTTTAATCCCTCAGACAGCACTGCATGAGCATCTGTCCTGCCACCACAAGATCAATATAGCCACACAGGGTCAGGACAACTATGAAAATATAGTGTCATTCAATTCTACAACATGAGCTGTCACTGAAAGATGCATTACGTGAGGTGATCTATGCAGCGTTTTTCAACCGTGTAGAAATGCTGCATAGTTAATGGGCATTAGTTTATATCCAGAGAAAGACTGACAGCGGGCATATTTCAGTTCAGACGAAACCGTGTTGGATCTTTCTTTTCTGGGGGAAAAACTGCATAAGGCTAACTATGAACTGTTGAGCAGATACAGTCTTTAATTCAGTAGGAAAGAAAAAAATTTGTCTCGTACAACGATAACAGTTACTTGTCTTTATCGGTAAATGATTAAAACACAAATGTAGGCAAAAGTAACTTTAATGCTAAGGTAAACCTGCCTATCAACACACTTTCAGCATCTGCATGTCTATCTTTTAGTTAGGTGATCTCTGTGTTACACATTTAACCTCACAGAAATATATTTTATGCTACTCTCACAGTAAAAAACCCACCACAAAAATAAAATAGAATAGTATTTATTGTCCCTTAATGGGGTAACTTAGGTGTAACAACAGCCAAGTGACTGGTGAGTTGAAGCATGTAGACTCACACAAAGAAAAAAATTTAATTAAATTAGAAAATAAAAATAACAGACTGTGCAGTAAGGGCAAATTTACAGCAAAAGAAAAAAAATACTGTGCAGTTATTCACAATGTGCTCCTATTCAAAGAAATGTGCAACTGAGTAGGATGATGAGAAAAAAAATCAGTATAATTTACATGTAGACTTCAATTTGAAACTGACATGTAGACTTTTACAGACTATTTAGAAGAAGTGAAAAAATATGCATACATGAGGGATGTGCAAATTACAGCAGGAATGTTATTTGAAATAAACTAGACTTTAGCTTTAGCCTTAACTAACCCTGATTGTTATTAAATAAAAAAAAACTAAGGGATGTATCTACTACTGGTTAGAAATAACAGGTTATAACCCAATTACCAGACCTCCTTTTAATTCACTTCGAATAAATCACCCAACAAATTATCAGAGCTGGTAGAGAATTACATATTGTACTTTTCACAGATAAAAATCCCAAAGTTCTTCACAGAGTTAAAATATGGATTAAACAAAATCTTAGATAGAAAAAAAAAAGGAAAGTCGTTGTGGTAAAGGAAAGAAAATAAAAGCAAAGTCTTCAGCTGTGTTTTAAATCAAAGTCATGGTATTAAAGTGACAAAGGTGTAGAGTTTTGGTGCTAATGCTTGGACAGTTTGGTCCCCTCAATATATCATATATTCTCAATATATCAAGTTTTTCCAAGAATGGAAGAAGTTGCTTGAACACCACCTACTGGAATTTTTAAGATACAAGTTGTAATTTAAGTATTAGGGCTGAAGTTCTTTAGTTGTGATGGTGGAGTCAGGAACCAAAATGGGCTTTTTAGATTTTAGCCCAACAACAAAATTTGAAAGTATCAAATTCCAAATTTTCTTTAAATCTTACTTAAATACTTGTTTACTCTGAATATCAGTCATTCAGCTGCAGCTGATACAGAACGCTGCTGCTCGCGTCCTCACCACAACCAGGTGTTGGGGGACACACAGCCATTGGGTGGCGCTAACCCACATTCTAGCTCCGACAGGAGAAGAAGAAGACCAGAGGTGATATAAGGCATCGCCACAGATTTTCACGCTCTCTCCAGTTCTGGCGTTCAGCCAAACAGCGCCAGGAGAGATCCATGTTTCCTTCGCTGGCGAGAGAGAAGACGCAGCGACGACAATATTGCTGATCAATCAGGTGAATCAAACCCAGTTTGTTTTGAGATAAACCCCACTGTTCCGCCCTGAGCCCTGCTTTCTGAACAGATGCTGCCGTATGAAGCGAGCCGCTAACAAGCTACTGAATGCCGCAGAACTGCGTCGAGACTGGAGCGTTACCCCACCGCGACAAAGCCTGGGACAATGCTATCTTGAACCTGCAGAGAAGGTACTGTGTCGGTGAACTGAGGTGCAGCTGATCGCTGTTTAGCAAGCCGAAGAGGACGAAACGACGTTCCAAGCTAATGCTACCCGCGATTCAACAGCTATATTCCTCCCACTGCTAACGGACCGTAGCTGTGGCTAGCCTGCGGGCTAATGTTGTGTTAGCTTCGCCAATCATCCACGGAGGGACTTAGAGAACTTTAACCGTTCAATAAGGTCTGTCTGGGCAGAGGCGAGATTAGGTTAGTTTAAACAAGATTTAAGGGTTGTTTGTTTCACTGTGATTTGTTACTTTGATTTATTGTTCGGGTACAAACAGGCCGGTCGGCCTGGAGATTTAAACAGTGATTTTCGAGGTTTCCGATAGAAAGTCGTTTTATATCCTGCAACCTGAGTGACTCAATCCGACAGTTTTTCGTTGTTTGATGTTTAATACATGATCCAGAGCCACTTTAAGCAGCACCAAGTGAGTTAGCTGTAAGCTACATGCTCTAGTGAACCACGTGGGCCCGCCATTGACGGCATTTTATTCATGAACAATAAAGACTGCCGTTAATGCTATTCAAAATAGAGATCGACTTTAAACAGATAGTTTAAAACACTAAAACTAATCTTTAAGTCATTTTTGAGACCGCATTCTTGGTAAGTCAAAATACAAAATTTGATTGGTACTTCCGTTAACGTCAACATAAAGTCTAAATATTAAATTAGATCAATCACTGCGGTGACCGATCCATGAAATAGAATCAGTTATCTAAAGGTTGTTGATTTCTAATTCAGCAAATGGTTTAATAAAACATTGCTTCTTCCAAACAATGTTTTTCTTCACTTCTGCTTTGCATTGTGAATTGGTGGTTTGAAAACAAACCAGAATGTGCTGATTAAAAATAAAATCATTGGCACCCTCCCAAACATGATTACTTCTTCCTCAGTAAATGAGTCAGTATCGGAAAGAACTGTAGAACACATTGGCTTTTGAGTAAAGCCAATTGAGTCTAAAATAGCATTAAAGGCATTAAAATATTAGCCTCATCTAAATCTTCAACTTGTATTTTGGACCCAATCTCAACCAAATTATTTAAAGAAGTGTTCCATTTGGTTCCTGGCCCCATTTTGGATATGATGAATCTATCCTTAGTAAACGGATACGTACCACAGGAATTTAAAATAGCTGTAATTAAACCTTTACTCAAGAAACCTTCCCTTGATCAAGATGACTTAGTGAATTACAGACCTATATCTAACCTTCCTTTCTTATCCAAAGTCCTTGAGAAAATAGTTGCTAATCAAGTCTGTGAACATCTAAACAGTAACGAGCTGTTTGAAGAGTTTCAGTCAGGTTTTAGAGCTCATCATAGCACTGAAACAGCACTGGTGAAGGTTACTAATGATATTCTCATGGCCTCAGATAATGGACTGGTGTCTGTTCTGGTTTTGTTAGATCTCAGTGCTGCTTTTGACACAGTCGATCATAATATTCTCTTAGAAAGGCTTGAACATGTTGCAGGGATCAAAGGAACAGCACTAGGCTGGTTTAAATCATATTTGTCTGATAGATTCCAGTTTGTTCATCTAAATGATAAATCATCTTCACTCTCAAGGGTTACTTGTGGAGTTCCACAGGGTTCTGTCCTTGGACCAATTCTTTTCACCATATATATGCTTCCAATTGGTAGAATCATTAGACAGCATGGGATAAATTTCCACAGCTATGCCGATGATACACAACTATATTTATCCATAAATCCTGATGAACCCAGTCAGTTAGGTAGATTACAGGCATGTCTGGAAGACATAAAATCATGGATGACCCTAAACTTTTTGCTTTTAAATTCTGACAAGACAGAAGTTGCTGTCTTTGGACCAGAAGTTCTAAAAAGGAAACTGATTAGTCAATCACTTCACCTGGATGGCATTAAATTGGCCCCCAGAAATAACGTAAAGAACCTCGGCGTTATTTTTGACCAAGACTTGACATTTAAATCCCATATTAAACAGGTTTCTAGGATTTCCTTCTTTCACCTCAGGAATATTGCTAAAATTAGAAACATCCTGTCCAGGAGTGATGCTGAGAAACTAGTCCATGCATTTGTTACCTCAAGGCTGGACTACTGTAATTCTTTACTATCAGGAAGTCCACAAAATGCCATTAAAAGCCTTCAGTTGACCCAAAATGCGGCAGCAAGAGTTCTGATGAATATTAAAAAGAGAGATCACATTTCTCCTGTTTTAGCTTCCCTTCATTGGCTCCCTGTTAAATCCAGAATAGAATTTAAGATCCTTCTTCTTACATACAAAGCCCTTAATAATCAAGCTCCATCATACATCAGAGATCTAATTGTTCCATATGTTCCTAAAAGAGCACTTCGCTCTCAGACTGCAGGTTTACTTGTAGTTCCTAGGATCTCTAAAAGTAGAATGGGAGGCAGATCTTTTAGTTATCAGGCTCCTCTCCTGTGGAACCAGCTCCCAGCTTTAGTCCGTGAGGCAGACACTCTGTTTACTTTTAAATCAAATCAAATCAAATCAAACTTTATTTATGAAGCGCTTTTCATACAAGAAGTTGCATCACAAAGTGCTTTACAGATTAAAATGACCCCACATAAAACCACCTTCCCTTCCCTCCCCCACAGATTTAATAGCATGGTCACAGTTATACCCCCCTCCCCCCAACCCATCTCCCATGCACACACACAGTTAAAAGAAAAGGTAAAAAAGGACATTGGGCCGAGTGCAGATGAACCATGCAAGGAAACGCCATCAGAGGAGCCATCTGCCCCGGCAGCAGTAGATTAACAGCAGCAGCCGAGGCACCGACACAGGGCACCCAGTGGAGGCAAGGCCAAGACCCCCACCTCCACCCAAGCTCCACCCGGAGAGCACCCAGGCAGCTACAGCCGACCACCGCTCCCGGGGCAGAGGGCTCCCACAGAGGAAACACTGGAACGGGGATTAAGATAAATTAAAGTATAAAAAGAAACGGTAAATTAATGTGCTAAGATTGAAAAGTAAAACTGATAAAAATATAATCATATAAAACATCCAAAGCAATTAAACAAACAGTGATAAATAATAATCAGTTAAAAGCTAAGCTAAAAAGGTGAGTCTTGAGCCTGCTCTTAAAAACATGAATATTCTCTGCAGCCCTGAGGTTCTCTTCTTTTAAGGCCAGGCTTAAAACTTTCCTTTTTGATAAAGCTTATAGTTAGAGTGGCTTAGGTCATCCTGAGCTATCTCTGTAGTTATGCTGCTATAGGCTTAGACTGCTGGAGGACAGACTTACCAATTTTCTTCACTCTGCTACTTCCTTTTCTCCTACTACTCTCCAGTTGTATTACAGTACATTCTGTTATTTCGACTGTTAACTTTGTTTTCTCTCAGTGTTTTTCTCCCCATCGAAGATACACCTGGTCTGGTATCCTGCTTGGCTGCAATGCCCTGTTGGACGGGGGTCATCGACTGGAATGATCCTCTCAGTAACTGAAGATCCACTGTGTCCTGTTATCAACTTTTTACTTTCTGTAACATAGAAAGTTCTCTTATATCGGATCTTCTGTTCCTTCTGTGTTCTGCTCTGTCTTCTCAAACCCCCAGACGGTCGTGGCAGATGGCCGCTCCTACTGAGCCTGGTTCTGTTGGAGGTTTCTTCCTGTTAAAGGGGAGTTTTTCCTCTCCACTGTCGCTACATGCTTGCTCAGTATGAGGGATTGCTGAAGGATTGCTGTGGTTGGAAATCTGCCCAACCTCACGCCAATGACTGACGCAATCTGCTGGGATTCCTTAAATAGGAAACTTTTTAACTGATTGGAATGTTTGTATAAATGTATTGAAATGACTTCTTGTTAAGTGCCTTGAGATGACATCTGTTGTGAATTGGCGCTATATAAATAAACTGAATTGAAATTGAATTGAAATTGAATTGAATTGAATTGAATTGAATTAGTCTTAAACTAATCGCAATTAGTTTAGAACTAACTTAGCTTCATTCCCAACACTGTTCAATACAAGCCTTGGTTTTTGAGCAAACATATTCATTCTGAACTACGAAATCATTATCAATTTATTGTTGTTTCTATTTCTGTGTATTTTTATCACTTGTACTGTTTTACTTCTGAGTGTGAGTTTTATTATCGTTATTCTTTTCTTAGCAGTTTAGTTGTGTGTTACTAGTTTGGTGAGTTTGTTGATTAAAGTATGTTAACTGAAAGTGAATTATTTTTGTAATAAACTCTTGTATTTTGGATCCATCTGTTTAGAGCTACCTTTGAGTAAGCGATTAATATAGCTGGAATGTCAAATGTTTTAATGTGTCAAATGTAATGTGTCTCTAATATTGTGTTTTATCCTTTTATTTATTCCCTAATGACGTAAATCACCTTGAATTGCCTTGTTGTTGAAAGTGTGCTTTTCAAATAAAGTTGCCTTGCCTTGGCTTGCCTTAAATTGTAAGATATCATATACAAACAGTAGCAGGACAAGGAGTATTTGATAAAACTAGTAAACAAAAAGCTGATACATCAATTAAAAACAACTGAAGTTATCAGCGAACATAATTAGAGCACAGCTTAGTTAATGCTTGTTTGAGAAGACAGTGCTTCTGCATGTTCTGACCCCTTCAGTCAAACTGTTTTTTTTTTTTACCTGACGACTGATTCATTGTAAAGGGAAAATCCAATGAAACTTTGAGCTAAAATAATATGGCTGCTTCTAAATTCCTGTCATTAAATCTGCTCGAGGGGGTCTTGACCGCCCAAAGCTCGAAGCGCTGAAGCGTCACAGACTCTTTCACTGAAGAAATTGTACCAAATGTCTGCAGTATTCATTTATATTCCTGGCCCAACAATTATATTTGGTTGATAGAACCAGGCACCCTGTTTTTCCTATGAAATTCTATTTTGCTGGCCAAAAAACGACCACAAGGAAAAATAAATAAATATATATATATCTAATCTGTTTAGATAAAAAGACAGAGTTGTAGAAGGTTAAAAGGCTGTTTCTTTAGATGGACAAAGAAGGAGAGGCAGTGTGCGGTGGCACTGGTGAGAGAGCAAAACGCTTCACAGCCGCAGGGATGTGCTGCTGAAAGAGACAGCCTAATGGAAGGTCTCTGTGAGGAGTGTTGACAGTCTATTTGCTTCTACCCAGTCAGCAGCTCCCCTCCCCAAGACTGAAAACAGGTGCACCGTACAATTCCTGCAAAAGGGGAGCTTTCACCAGAAAACACATTCTTCCCAATTAAATGCAGAAATACATATTTAATGAACCTGAGCTGGTCTCATCTTCAACTCTTGGAGGGGAGGGTGCATACGTCCATGCTGAGCTAAGTATTGTCCGTCAGAGAGAGCTAGAAGGACACAGGGAAACAATAAAGGGTGAAACAATTTTGTCTTCAATATTCATAGGCTGTTCGTTGGGACTGTGTTTCATTCCAATATTCTAAGATGAAGGGATATTTCCTGAAAAAGAGTAGTTTACATTACAATGAAAAAAAAACTGACATACAGATTTCTTTAGCTTTTTTTTGTCGCTGCAAAAAGTTTCAAACCACCAAAAAAAATCCCCTAACACACCCTGTCGTGATCTAAAGACATTGAAGAACAGGTAAAAATCTAAATCGTTGACACCTGTCAGTCTGGAAAGGGTAGCAGAGTAATTTCTAAAGCTTTGGGACTCCAGCAAACCACAAGAGTCATTATCCACAAATGGAGAAAACAGTAGAACAGTAGTGAACCTTGCCAGGAGCAACCAGCCAATCAAAATTAGACTGTGCAAAACAGCAACTGTAAGAGAGTTCCTAATCAAAAACCACTGCTGACCCAAGAGAACACAAATGTCTGTGCCCCTTTTTAAAAAAAAAAACATATTCACAAAGCCCTAGACCTCTGGGAGAGGTTTCTATGGACTGATGAGACAAAGGTGGAACTTCTTAAAAGGTGTGCATCCTGTTACATCTGACGCTACATCTAAAGCTGACACTGCATTTCAGAAAAGGAACACCATGCTGATTAACAAATATATATATGGTGGTGCTAGTGAGATGGTCTTGGGTGGCTATGCTTCTTCTAAACATTGGTGATTTGCCAAAATGAATGAAGCCATGAATGTTGGCCTCTACCAGAAAATGCTGCAGAAGAATTTCCCGCTATCCAATTGTGATCTAAAAAGTTAAGCACACTTGGGTGACACAGTCGAACAAGTGATCCAAAGCACACCAGCAAGCCTCCTTCCGAATGGCTCGAAATAAACAAAATGAAGTTCTGCAGTAGCCAAGTGATAATCTGGATATAAATCCGATTATGATGCTTGGGGTGATTTTAAAAAGACACTTCATGCTGGTTAACCGTCCAATGTGACTGAATTAAAACAATTTACCAAAGAAGTGCTGATGGCACGTTTGATGGCAGTCATCGTCGCCAAAATGGCACAAGCATTTCTTCGGATTAGGGTGTAGTTACTTTTTCACACAACACAAGATTGGTTTGGATACCTTATATTCCTTGACCATGATGAATTGCTCCCTTCAGACGGGGGTTTTTCCTGCCGCATTTAAAGGGGTGGTAGTGAGGCCCCTATTGAAGAAAAGCAATTTAGATTTTAATGATTTAAACAACTTCCGAAACTGCATTTACTCAGGTGATCCTTTTCTGATATTAAAAAGTATTTTGATGATGTGGCATAAAAACAAAAAAGAGAAGATATCTGCGAGGGGCTTTTTTTCTTTGGTGAAAACTTTTAAAATGCATTAGAACTTTGACATTAGCCAAGGGTGTGAAGTTTTACAATGTGGGTCACATACTACAACAGTAACCTTGCAATTTGTATTTGTAATTTCTCTTTGATGCAGCATTCCCACACACTGTACAGAACCATAAGGCATGGACAATAACTTTTGTGTTATGTATGCTATTTTAATTTGTAAGATACATTTTCAAAAGTGGCTAAATGAATGTCCCTTGCTGTAAAATAATTCAAAATAGATTTGTTGAAGTTCCCACATGCACATAGTGTGATAGATAAAGAACCACAGCAAAACGATGTGAAAGTATGCAACAGCATTGGCACATCCTCCCAAAGAAATCCCAAAACATTTTTCTCCTGGCGGGGCACACCAGCCTGGGGAGTAACTGTTCACAGAAAGATAGCAGCTTTGGTTCCTTCAATGCCCCCGTGGCTGCATGTTCTTTGAGAGGAGGTTTCTATTTTAAGCAAATCATCACCAAGCTAGGCTGCATGGTAGTCAGTGCTGTACGTCAGAAATTATTTTGGTAAACTTAGACTGTGGACTCTCCTCACAACACTTCTCTTCGCATTTTCCAGCTGAAAGAAAAATATTAAGGATGCACTACTCAGAGAACTGTTTTCAATTTCTGTATTTTCTAAAGCTCCGACTGTGTCAGAGTTGGGGGATATCTGTGTGGGTTTTTTTTGTGTGACTGTTGCTGTTTTGCAGGTTTCCACCAGAGGCCACCTGGACATCTGCCCCTGGATACCTGCAGATCATCAAGCCTCATCAGACACTGAATACGAGAAGCTGGCTGGTGGTCCTTCGACGCTGGACTGTTATCCTCTGTGGTACTTCTAACCCCACCATTGTCTACTAGTGGTTTCATCCTGTGCTTCAGCGTTTATGCTAACTCCTCTCTGTGCTCTCCTTTAAACGTTACCTCCCTGTTGTTCCTGAAGATAACCTTCAGAGTTCCTCCCTGGATTCGTCACCCACAATCTCTCTGCAAAACCACTTGGATCTACCTTCACAACCGTCCTCTTAACTTCCTCGTCCTCATTGTCAACATCATCTCCATAACAAACCACTGGGCCAAACCGGTCCGCCCTCCCACACTCCTATCTACAACAACTCACTACACCTGCTTCCACATCTGCTCCAGCCGTCTCCTCATCACCAACAACTCACCAATAACTCACTAACTCTGCTCATTCCTCCATGATGTTCATCATCCTCATACACTGTAACCCTTTTCACCTTCTGCAATATTTTCAGTTAATCTCCTTGACTCTGTCCCTCTCCTTCACAGTATTGCCTTCTCCTGCCTTCTGGAACCCCTTCCGGATCAAGACCTTGCAAAATTTACATTCATTGTGTTCAATAAACTTCTTAAACTTTTTCTCCTGAGAGTATCTCACATGTGGGTCAGAAATCTTAAACTGGGGGTATAATGCAAAATTGACTTTCTGAAGCCTAATATCCTGAGAACCTGTCTTTCCTCATTAAAAACAAGCCTAAAGTGTTGCTCTGACCCATTCACTCATGTTAGAGTAATCTTTGAGTCTCTGCTGTTAGTTCTCGGGGTTGCTGAAACGCCTGCTCCCACCTATCCCCGCCTTTTCCACCCATCTCCTCCTCCGACCTTACGTACTCAGCCGAGAGCTCGCTCCTGCTGAGTTCTTCACCCCTCCCCACCTCACACAACTCCGGCTTAGTCCCAGGTGCAGTAATTATAACACACCAGCTGCAGGTGCGTGTCTTTTGTGGGATTTTTTCTCTGACTCTGTGCATGCTGCGATGATGCACGGTATGTGACGAACTGAATTATAATTTAAATAGGTTATAATAATAAACTGAACTGATAATTTCAATAGGCTATAATTCCGGACCTGAGTCCTAGTTTCATACCATTACATGTAACGTGAGATGGTATGACAATAAAAGTGCCTTGAATCCTTGAATCCTTGAAGGGGGAGTGTCAGAAAGAGTACGAGGGTCCTAGAGAGGCACAGGCGAAAATCAAGGCATCCAATACGGACGTAAATTTCTTTAAGGTGGATTTGGATATGTGACAGACTTTTAAAATACTTAAGGTGAAAATTTTATTGGAGTGTAATATAGAAGGGTAATATTTGCCTGGTAGAAGCATAATACCCCTCTTTAATAGAAACCTGACAGACTTAAGAGCAGAGGCAATGTAACAACCCATGTGTTAGAGATGGCAGTCACTGAAAAAAAGTATTTTACTAATAAATCAAGGATAAAACAATTTTGTAATTCACATTTTAAACTGTCTTTAGCATCTTATATTGGTGATCTGCACAATTAGAGTGGATAGCTTAGTAAAGTTCTAAGTAGCATTCTCTATGTGTATTCCCTATGGAGAACTTATTTTTTGCTTAACTCTGAGATTTCCAAAGGTTTGCCAATATTCCCAAAGCTCAAAAGGAACAAATTAGAGTAACTATTTCATAATACGCCCAGTCTTCCTGTTATCTGCTGAAGTCGACTCTTGATTCATTTGCTTCTTCACCGAGTCCAAGAAATGATCACAAGGCAGATTCAAATTCACAACCTGTGGGAGACGAGTCATGGTTTTAGTAAGCTGTCCGACCCAGATTCATGATACTCTCAGGAGACAAAATCAAATTTAAATTTGATTGAAGATTAGATGGAGGTGGATGGATCTGGAACAGGGCTGCTGGGGAACTGTTAGGGATCGGGAGCTGGATCTCTGTAAAGGATGAGAATATGAGCGATGATCTTGATGAGAAGAATACTTTAAGAACAGATTTGTTTACAGTAGATGAGGAAATTGAATAACCAGAAAGGAGTGAGTGGAGCCTGTGGATGGCCAGTGTGGTGGTTGTCCAGGAAATTTTGTGACGGTGATCTGAGAGCTGAGTGTGAATTGAAGGGTGAATATATTGTCTTCAAAGATTTCGATGAAGAATAACAGAGATTGTCTTACAGGTTGTCGTAAGAGGGGAAAAAGGACCCTTATCAAAAAGTAGTATACTTGAAGTTAATTTTAATCGGACAGTAATCCCACTCCCACCGTCTCCCAGAAGTTCTCCGGCCACCCCGAAAAAATCATTCCAGTCATTATTAGCAAAAGATATTTTTTTAAAAGCCAAACGCATTTATAATAAAACAAATCTCAAGTTTATCACCTGTCAGAAAGTTCAGCCACCAATTATAAAATCACTTCAGTTAGCTTTATTAAATATTAAGTCTTTATTAGGAAAGTCACTCCTAATTAATGAACTCATCACTGAACATAAAATACATGCCCTTTTTATCTGAAACATGGCTAGATGTAAATAATGTAACATCTCTATTGATAGAATCTACTCCTCCAAATTACAATTTCTTAATTGAGAGCAGGAAACACAGATGAGGTGGACACGTAGCCACAATATTTCACAATTCAATGAACTTTAAAAAAGTATCCCTGGGCACATTTGACTCTTTTGAATACCTAGCCACCCAGATAAATGAGCCTAGCAAAGCTCTATTCCTAAGTTTACATAAACCCCCAAAACATAACTCTAACTTCTTTAATGATTTCAGCGACCTTGTTTCTGTAATATGTATCGAATATGACCAATTTATCATTGTGGGGGACTTCAACATTCATACAGACAACCCCCAGGATAGACTAGCTAAAACATTAAGTGACACTCTTCGAATCTTCGGCCTGACCCAGCATGTGAAACAACCAACACACAAAGGGAGGACACAGTCTGGACTTAATTATCAGCAAAGGTTTAACTATATCTGACATCTCAGTAATTGACATTGCATTATCTGACCATTTCTGTGTTTCCTTTGAAAGTACCATCTCTGCTAAAATATCTAGCCACAGTGAGATAACTGTTAAAAAGCATTTTCTATGGGACAGTTCAATTGAAACCTTTAAAAGTATTTACCCTTCCACCACATCCCCCTCATCTCCCAACTCCAACTCAGTAAACAAGCTGGTAGATAGTCTCCTTGTGAAAATCTCAGACATCATTGATTCCATTGCTCCAAAGTGAAAGTAGTCTCAAGTAGAAATAAGTCTCAGTGGACAAGCGATCCACTGGTACATACTGAAAAAAGGGAGTGTCGATGAGCCGAGAGAAAATGGTGGAAAACTCGACTCCAGGTTCACTGTGAGATCGAAAAGAGAGACTAAACAGATATCAGTTATCTTTAAAAGAAGCTAGGGAAACTTTCTTTTTTTGAAATCATTAACAGAAACATTAATAATGCAGGGACTCTGTTTGCAACAGTGGAAAGACTAACTAATCCTTTAGTGACAGTAGCCCCTGAACTAAACTCTACCAGGGCCTGCAATGAATTTGCCAGCTTTTTCACTGAAAAGATTCTATCAATTAGACGGTCAGTCTGAACCTCAGCAAACAACCGACTACCAATGTTATACCCAGCTAACACAAATGTAGAAAAACTGTCAGAATTCCATGAATTTATCCAGCTCCTCCTGCTGTCTTGATATCCTACCCACAGCTTTCCTTAAAAAAGTTTTCCCTGTCATTGGGTCTGATCTGATTCAAATAGTGAACTCATCCCTCCTGTCAGGTCTCTTCCCCCAGCCTTTAAAAACAACAGTTATTAAACCACTACTAAAAAAAAATAATCTGGACAACATGTTAATGCAGAACTACGTCAACCAATCATAGGGACTCTTTGTACTGACGTGGATGGCAAGTCATTCATTCAAAATGGAGGATCAACTAATCGTTGCTGTCTGTAATTTTTGCGAATAATATGACCCGTCTTCGTCTTTTTACAAAGACAGGAAGAGATCGGATTTATTTGGAGGAAGATATTGGAGTGCCAGGTAAGCAGTTAAATATTTTCCTTTAACTTTCTTGTTATGTTAGCTAACGCTAGCCAAACCCGGTAAGGGCAACCGGACGTGACGCGCTGATGCGTCGACGCAGACTACAAAGTGTCCAAGCAGCTGGGTTTTAATTTTATAGCGTCAACTTTCGTCCGTTTGAGCGATTTGACACGTTGACGCGCTGATCGGTGTGAATGTGCCTTAAGTCAGAGATCTGCAACTCCAGTCCTCATGGGCCTCATGTGTCCCGCGACTTTTAGATGTTTCTTTGCTTCAACCCACGTAAGCAAAAAAATCAGGCTCCGCAGGACTCTGGAGAACCTGACTGCATACTGGGGAGGCAATTCAGCTATCTGATTCAGGTGTGTTGAACCAGGCACACAACTAAAAGTTACAGGATACCTGGCTTAAGTATTTCAGCTTTCCAAACTGCATTTAATTTTGAATATTTTAGACATGCGCTAGAAAAGAATCCACGAAAAGCCAAATTTTCTGCATCAAATTTGGAGTTAGACTCCACAGAAAAAACAAGCGATCAGGTGAATCTCTGAACACTAACGGTGCATTCTCACCTGATAGTCAGGTAGACTCAATTGGGTTCAATTGAGGACCAAAACTGCAACATTGTTGCTTTTTTTAGCTGGTGTAGTTTGCATTCACACCGCCTGTGGTGGCGGTGCACTAACAAGCACTGAACACAGGGGTATTACATCTTCTATGATATGTAAACCAACACCGAGGGGCATCAGATTTTAGTAGTTTTTAGATTGCTTTGTCTTTGGCAACTGTGTCAGACAAAAACGTTGCAGCAATGGGCCCAGCATAAACAGAGAATGAGGCAGAGTTGTTGTTGCACAGTTGTTTTGGTTTTATTTATCGTGAATGCCCTGCACTATAGTCTGCATCCTGCTTTTGGAGCGGTCCCGGTCCACTTGACATTCACATATGCAACCAGAATTCATTTCAACCGAACCGAGATCTAGGTTTTTTAAACGAGCCAGAGTTCTGTTTTTTGGTCTGCATCAGAGTTCAATTGCGCATTCACACCTCCCCAAATGAACCAGACTTTCGGGGCAAATGAACTAGGGTTTGATTGAAGCGGACTAAACAAGGCTGGTGTGAATGCACCCAAACTGCAAATAGGCAGGGGTCCACTGTAAATATCAAATAACACAGCAATAGCTGTCTGTTGTGTTGTCTAGAAAGGACATCGGGTTAAACAGAGAAAGATAGGGTCAAGTGTGTCATGAATAGGAAGTAAATGTGAAGCTGTGGGCATCAGTAACCGCATTGTGCATAATTGGAGATTGTTAGAACAAAGGAACTGAGGTGTAACTGTAGAGGTGAATGTGGCTCGCCAGGTAGAGTAGTTGGCTTGCAATCGGAGGGTGTAGGTTCTATTCAAGCTTCTGCTTGTCACATATCGATTTGCCCCTGGGCAAGGCTCTTAACCCTGAGTTACTTACTGATCTGCGTATCGGTGTATAAATGTGTGCGTGTTTGTGAGTGAGAATGGGTGAATGTGGCTACATGACTAGAAAAGCACTACATAAGTTAAGTCCATTCCATTTACAGAGTGAGGAAAGGATGCCAGTGTCCTACAGCATAGCTACAGAGATATCTAAGCCACTCTAACTAGGTCTATTTTTATATTCAGTCTTCTTTAAAAAAAAAGATACATTTTAAATTCTATTCAAGACTTAACAGAATGAGAAGTAGAGACATCGGAAACATGATTAATCCATTTAATTTTCGTTGCTTCTTAAAAAAGCAGCATTTTGAATCAGAGGAAGGCTTATTAGTAAATGTTGGACTTGCTGATTAAAAACGAGATTCTAATAGTTAATCCTAGATCAAATTAAAACATGGCCCACTTTTTCTAGATCACTAAAGGCCAAATACCATTCAACATAGAAGATAAAGGGTAATATTATTTTATGTTGATGGAAGTAGTGAGCAGGGGTTGATCAAATGGAACCTTTTTCTCTCGTACCCAGAGATGAGAAGGTTATCAAGATAAATGAGTAAGCCTCCTGGAAGCAAAGATGTGAGGGGGGGATTCCTGCCCTTGTTTAAGGAGGTGATAACAGGTGATTATACACAAAGCTGGTCAATACACCCAAATTCTCTGGTTCAGCAGTTTTCCTCAAGGTTAAGCCCGAAACGGCAACATTCTACTGGTTAGTGATCTATATGAAGATCTTACTGATTGAAGATGAACAATGGACACAGAGATTTTTACTCAAGAGAACGGATTTTCAGTTCTTTTCAGAATTAAAGCCACTGTTTCAGTTCACTCCTGCTTTCTACCAAATGTTGCCACAAATGCTGATTTGAAAAATATACCATGTCTCCAACATTCCTTGAGTACTTTGCAGAAATTAATTCGAGAAAATACTATGTTCATGTGTTTTTAATAGTATTTGGTTCAGTGATGTTAATTTAATGCTCACCCCTAATTGTAACGTACAAATAATTAATATGTTTATAGTAATAATGTATGTGAAGCAGTGTTGAAAAGTCTGTTTGGAATTACATTTGAGTAAACTGTATTTAATTAGATTTGAATTTGTTGATGCGCAGCCAAGGTGTTGAGGGGATCTGATCTGGTGGCCTCAGAAACAAGTCTCTGCTTCTTGCAGACGATGTGGTTTGGTGGGCTTCATCAGACCGTGATCTACAGCTTTCACTGGAGCAGTTTGCAGCTCAGTGTGAAGCAGCCGGGATGAGAATCACCACCTCTAAATCTTCAATTTGAAAAGGGTAGAGTTTCTTTTTTAGGTTGGGGACTGGGTACGGCCCCAAATGGAGTATCTCTGGGTCTTGTTAATGAATAAGAAAAAAATGGAGCAAGAGATCAATTGGCGAGGCATCTGCAGTGATGCGGGTGCTGCACCGGTCTTTCGTGGTGAAGAGAGACCTGAGTCGCAAGGCAAAGCTCTCGATTTACTGCTCGATCTATGTTCCTACCCTCATCTATGGTCACAAGTTTTGGGTAGTGATTAAAAGAAAGAGATCACGGATACAAGCAGGTGAAACGAGTTTCCTCCGCAGGGTGTCTGGGCTCTCCCTTAGCGGTAGGATGAGAAGCTCGGTCATCCAGGTGGGACTCAGAGTAGAGGTGCTGCTCCTCCACTATGAGAGAAGCCAAATGAAGTGCCTCGGGCATCTGGTTAGGATGCCTCCTGGACGCTTCCCTGGTGTGGGGCACATCCCACCAGGAGGAGACCTTCTTGGGCTGTGCTTGGAAAACCTTGGGATTCCCCAGAAGGAGCTGGCCCAAGTGGCTGGGAAGATAGAATCCTGGGCCTCTCTGCTTAAGATGCTGGCCCTACATCCAAATCCGGGATTAAGCGGAAGATAATGGACTGATGTATCATTTTCCTTCCTCGTCACAATTATGAACTACTTTGTTTTTCACAGAGAATCACAATAAATACACCCTTTGTGGCAAAATATGAAAAGGTTCAAGGTTTGTCAATAGTTTTGCTAAGGCACTATAGATTTATCTTAAAGTATTCCATTTTCCACAAACACGACATAGTTATTTTACAACAAACAAAAAACAAGCACTCATGTATAAAATCTGAGCAGGTTGAATGAAGTGATGCTTAGTGTCTTGCTCAGAGTTAATGGTTGAATTTTTTTCTCGCCGGCTGACTGCGTTTGATCACCATATTCCTTGTTACTTACCATATTGAGTGCTTTGTTTTCACAGCAAACATTAATTACTTCAGTACTTGTCCATTTGTCTGTTTGTGCTGAAGTTGAGTTTACATGCCAACCCACACATGCAGAAACGAAAAGGAATTAGAACTTATTTACAAACACTGAGCATGTAAATTGTGAAAGTACCTTTTTTTTTCAAGCAATAAATATTGGTCTCACAACTGTGAACTCAGATTACCATAGGGTGTAAGTTGATGAGCTATAGAGAGTTACAAAACATGCACAAACTCAAAAATGTATTTTAATTGAGTTTTCTGTGAAATACCAAAATGAAATACAGGATTGCTGTGAAGATAAATGAAAATTATACATTCTTTCAAAAATATTTTACAGATTAATATTTAAAAAGTTTGGCATGCCCCTTTGAGTGAACTGCTGCCGCAGTTACTACTAGTCTTGACATTTATATTATGTTTTTGTAACACAAAGGTTAGGGTCGTCACAGTACAAAAATTATTTAATTGAACAATATTAATTATTTTATATTATTTATTAAAACATTAAGAAAAATATTCATTACCATTTTCAATACCATGGTAAACATATTTTGAAGGATCAAGGTTCTTTTTAAGAGCGAAAAATACAAATATTTACAATATGACACCACATTTTTATTCCTATAATAGGGCTAAATTAATAAGTAGGGGAAAATTCAAGCTTCATTTTGAAAAAAAGATCATTTAAAAAACAGGACACAAGATAACACTTTTATTTATTGCGTAACCAAGGCTTTGTTCCATACAAATTCATTCAGCAGCAGGGCTGTGCAATTTCTGTCTTTCTGGTAATTTGCTAAATATTTTCCTTAGTGATCAACTACAGCAGCAGGGTAGTTTTCTATGGGATCATACCCTTTTCTACCTTTTGCTGTAATTCCCGGCTTCACTCTGGCTCCACCATACCCTGTGTTATTATTAGCCACTTTAGCCTCCAATGCCTTTACAACTAAACAAAGGAGTAAGGCAGAGGGTGCCGTTTGTTTTGTTGCTTCATTATTTACAGTAGTAGCCAACTAAGCTCATCGGCAATTTAACATTTTCCTGTGTTAATTTGTACCTGTGGTACAATGGAGCGTTGCGTGGTGAGAAGCACACCTCACCGGGGGGGGGGGGGGGCACCTTTATTGGTCTGTCCGTCCCATTAAAGTTTATATTTAAACAGATTAGGGTTAATCTATGTCGCCTATGTCGTGCAGTAGGTTTACTACTACACTTTTGCAGATAATGGAGCTTTACTGACTTTTACAAGTGTCTTAGCATTAGCTTGTTAGCTCAGTTGTTTTAGAAATGGCGGTATTGTTGACAAATTTAAAGGAAGTGGTGTGCTAATCAATCATGGGCTCGCACTGCCCTTAGCTTTCAATGGACATTAAAAAAATTGGGCATATCTCCGTCACCCTGTGCAGGCCAACCACAGACCGCCTTCATCAATGGATGATGGGGCTGCATTTCTCCGTAATATAAACTAGGCTTTAGGCAAGGTATTTCACTTTTATTCCTGTCCATCTGTCTCATAGAAAAAGTATCTCTGAACAACACTGTTGGGTTAACATTGCCCGTAAATGACTGTCACGTGTGTTTTATTTTGATATAGACCTACTCGCCATTAGCTTAAAACTACCAGCAGCAGCTCATTGCTTTGGTCAGATGACAGACTGTTATTGCAGTACTGCTGTCAGAAGTGCAAAAAATTTGGGCAAATATGAATGGGTCATACAGTGGGGTAAAAAAGTTCTCCCACTTAAAAAGATGAGAGAGGCCTGTCATTTTCATCATTGGTATACCTCAACTATGAGAGACAAAATGAAAAAAACCATCTAGAAAATCACATAGTCTGATTTTTAAAGAATTTAATTGCAAATTGTGGTGGAAAAAAGGTATGTGGTCAATAAAAGAAGTTCATCTTAATACTTTGTTATGTACCTTTTGTTGGCAATGACAGAGATCAAACATTTTCTTTAAGTCTTCAAAAGGTTTTCACACACTGTTCCTGGTATTTTGGCCCATTCTTCCACGCAGATCTCCTCTAGAGCAGTGATGTTTTGGGGCTGTCGCTGAGCAACACGGACTTTCAACTCCTTCCAAAGATTTTCTGTGGGGTTGAGTTCTGGAGACTGGCTAGGCCACTCCAGGAGCTTGAAATGCTTCTTATGAAGCCATTCCTTCGTTACCCGGGCGCTGTCTTTGGGATCATTTTCATGCTGAAAGACCCAGCCACGTTTCATCTTCAATGCCCTTGCTGATGGAAGGAGGTTTTCACTCAAAATCTTACGATAAATGGCTTCATTCATTCTTTCCTTTACACGGATCAGTCGTCCTGGTCCTTTTGCAGAAAAACAGCCCCAAAGCATGATGTTTCCACCCCCATGCTTCATAGTAGGTATGGTTTTCTTTGGATGCAACTCAGCATTCTTTCTCCTCCAAACACGACAAGTAGAGTTTTCACCAAAAAGTTATATTTTGGTTTTATCTGACCATATGACATTCTCCAAATGCTCTCTAGCAAACTTCAGACGGGTGTGGACATGTACTGGCTTAAGCAGGGGGACACGTCTGGCACTGCAGGATTCCCCTGGTGGCGTAGTGTGTTACTGATGGTAGCGTTTGTTACTTTGGTCCCAGCTCTCTGCAGGTTATTCACTAGGTCCCCCCGTCTGGTTCTGGGATTTTTGCTCACCGTTCTTGTGATCATTTTGACCCCACTGGGTGAGAACCTGCGTGGAGCCCCAGATAGAGGGAGATTATCAGTGGTCTCGTAAGCCTTCCATTTTCTAATAATTGCTCCCACACTTGATTTCCTCACACAAAGCTGCTCACCTATTGCAGTTTTAGTCTTCCCAGCCTGGTACAGGTCTACAATTTTGTTTCTGGTGTCCTTTGACAGCTCCTTGGTCTTGGCCATATTGGAGTTTGGAGTGTGACTGTTTGAGGCTGTGGAAAGGTGTCTTTTATGCTGATAACGAGCTCAAACAGGTGCCATTAATACAGGTAACGAGTGGAGGACAGAGGAGCCTCTTGCAGAAGAAGTTCTGCAAGAGGCCTCTCTCATCTTTTTTAGTGGGATAACCTGCACAATTGGTGGCTGACTAAATACTTTTTTACCCCACTAAATATCTTTGAATAATTTGTTTTTGTATCGATTTGATCAGAATACAGATTATTTTGACAACCGTAGTATGAGTGGACAATAATTTTCGGTTTTCCATTGTAGCTCTGACAGTATCTTTAGGGTTGTTTTGTTCCTGGAAGGTGAACCTCTGCCCTACTCTCAGCTCTTTTTGTGGCCAGGTTTTCCTCCTGGATTCCCGTGTTTTTAGTTACATCCATCTCAACAACTCTGACTAGCCTCCCTGTATCAGCTGAAGAAAGGCATTCAAACAAAAGGATGCTGCCACCATCCCATATCATAGCTTTTTGTCTTACCACGTTTAAATAAAGGCTACATATGTGGAGTGCACAACTACAGATTCTCCCACCTGAGCTGTGGACCTCTACAGCTCCTGCAGAGATAGAATGTGCCTCTTAGCTGCATCTTTGAATAATACTCACTATTACCATACCTTCGGGATAGTTGCTTAGCATTAGTACTTTCTTTTCATTCTTACTGTGCAGATGCTAATGAAATATGAAAAACAGTGTTTACCCTTTAAAGAGTTAACAAAACACATACACTTGGTTAAAAACAGTAAAAGTGTAGAAACTAGATGTAAAATCTTATGCAAATGCTCAGGCAAATGTATAAGTTCAAGTAACATTTAAGAAAACAGATGAGCATAGAAATGTTCTATAGACAGACTTTAGCTGCTATTCAAATGTAATATTTTTTCTCAAAATGAATTGAGACAGAGAGAATCTGTGGTGGAAGTAAGCCAGCATCGGTCCTCACAGCCTTCTGCCAGACGTTTTTGCTCCTTTTAACTTCCACCAACTACTTTCTGCAGCTCCTAGGGAACAATATTTTGGACATGCTTTAAAAAACACCCCATTTAAGAATGCCAAATGCTTTTTTCTATTATAATTGGATAAATAATCTGTTAAATTACGCTACAGTTGAAAATCTTAAGGCTTCATCAGATCATTAGGTCTGCACCCCACATTGCATCTGTGTTTTTTTTAATTGATAGCTCTGGTCACTTTGCTGGCACTGAAATCTGTCCACATCTGATTAGATTATCCACATTAGGAAACCATCTGGTGCTCAGTGCTGTGTTGCTGATAGTTGTATTAAACCAATCAGGAATACAAATGAAAGAAAGAAAAAAGAAGAGAAAAAAAAGGCCATATGCAACAGACTCGGATAAAAAGATCATCTGCTAGTATGTATGAAAAATAATAAATATTTTCTACCTAATGTCTGGCCAGAGCATTATGTGTTTGACATTAAAGTGGTGCTCGGGGAGCCCAAACCCAATCAATTTCTGCAAGTCAGTAAGAGAGAAGCCAATTGCTTAAGTGTTCAGATAGTCTGATTGGAGTCCCTGGCGACTGCTGCTGTCAGTAATGAGATATAATAAGTGCAACCCTGGGAGACTTCTATTCATGTTCTGCCTGGGGAGACACGAGTTGCAATGGCATTTAAAGTCTAATTGGAAATACTTATGTATTTTATAAAGGATGGGGCAACTATAGGTGCTCTCGCTACACACAGTGAAGCACAACAAGCCTGGTTTAAACTGTTTCATAATTTTTCACTTGTGTGTAAGCAGTGAAGCAAAGGACAAAAACAGCTGTTTAAGAACAAGTGGTCACCATCATAAGAAGCAGAACCAGCTGGAAGATGAAAGGGAATCTAAAAAATTTAACTTTCGAGAGTGTAATTAAATTTGGAGAGTTTTACTTTATTTTGTGGTGGAAATTTCAGGGCCAGTCACACTAATTGGCACCTCTGGCAAATATCTGTAAAAAGGGTTGAAATTCATTCATCTGTCACGAAGAAGCAAATCTAACACAGACAGTTTTTCACAGATCCAACCTGTAATTTACCACTGACACAATTGTTAGCACCCCTATTTTTAATAAAGTTTTTACCATCTACTTTTGCCAATAGGACCACATTTGGTCATCTCCAAGAACATTTCAGAAGATTGGAGCATACAGGCCTGCTGCTAGATACATTTGTATGGAACAGAGCCTTGTTTACACAATAAAAAAAGTTCTATCTTGTCTTCTGTTATAAATGATAATTTTTTCAAAATGAAGGCTGAATTTAGTCATACAGACAGTCATTTCAGAGTCCTGTGTTTTCTCTTATAGTCTCTCCTCTTCAGGTTGTCTCTAGAATTTAGATCTGTCTTTGTCTCTGTTTTGGATGAAAAACAGGCAGTGGCAGCACATTCTCAGTTTTCTAATAGAGTCTAACGGCTTTTTTAACTAATCTCTTTTGGTAGTTCAAGGGTCAATTTCCTTGTAAACCAAAGGAATCTTTGTAGAAAAGAAAAAGGTGTCCCTGCAGATCTCTGAAAAACAACCAGTTAGTATGTAGATAACATTGAATTGTTGTTATGTAGGCCAACATTCCACTCTTTCCTGCAGTTCGGTGAACTAGGGAGACTTGGTTTTTAACCTTCTTTACTGTCCTGTTGACCGTATATGCTGAGAAGGTAAATGGGACTACTATTCTAGCTGAAGCATGCAAGACACCAGCCGTTGAAGACTGACATTAGACAACACTAATCTAGAGGAAGTAAAAGTGTTAAACAGGTTTCCGATGGTAAATCTTCAGGTGGGTCGCTAATGGTTCAGGTTCAGCCTGGCTTTGAAGCTCCCCAGTATGGCCATCAGGTAGTCTATCCTCACCCACGGCTACTCAAGACAATCAGGGGTGTGTATCTTCATTCCACATGTGTCTCCCGTTTCCTAATGACAGATCAGATGAGCCAAAGTGGTTGGCTCATCTGCTGTCCAAGCCAACATTAAGTCCGTGCCCGCCTATCCATTAGAACAGATTTTTGAGCACTGTTACATGATGCCATGCTGTTCTCGAGGCCTAATCCCATGACATTATTGAGAAAATGCCCTTTTAGGTTAGTATTGAACAAATTGCTGCTGCCTTTGTAATCAGTGCCTGGATAGACCCTGCTCTCCCTTTTCCACTTCCTCCAGTTTCCCTAAACCAGAGCTCTCAAGTTTTATAAATAGTTCATAGTTAGATCGCTGAGGTTGAAGGAACGACAGATTATCTACTCTTTTGGCCACCTTGGCCCGTCAACATCATTCTGTTCTCCCAACTGTTTTTGGTATTAAGAAAAATGTCTAATTTTACATCCTCCATGTTACAAATAACCAATAGAAATTATAGCAAGCCCAATGCATCTGTCTGCATGTGAGTGTGGAACAACTGAAACTAGTTTTGCAACCTCTTCAAGAGTCTTCAAAACCTCAGCATATCCGTCACCTTTGAAAACAATTAACCAAGAATGTGTAATTCCTCTCCTAAATATGATGTAGTTTTCAAGTGGATGGTGTCAGTGTGTATGTGTGTGTATAGAAAATTTATCTTACTCTGTTCTTCATTAGGATGAAAGGTTTCCCCAGAAACCTTTCCAAGACAAAAGTGGTTGGATCCTGAAGCAAGGGGATGTCCATCAGTTGGTCCTCCAGGAAGTCCTCACTAAGATGGTCGTTCTCTTTGGGTCCGTGAAATTAAAAACGTTCAGGAAATATGGAAAGGAATACAATATAAACCTATGAACATGGAATAGGTGTTAAAACCTTCACTCATTTATGAATACTTTAATGTCTTACCTTTCCTCAAATTACAACACATCTACTCCACACTCAGTCTTCTGCTGGACAGACTTGGCATGTCTGAGTAAGATCTCTGTAACATAACAAAATTTTGACTAATAATAATATTAATAGGGCACATTTTATAAAGACTGGATAGTTGTTAATGAATACTAGTCTCAGACATCACACTACATTGCTTTCTGGGAAAGTGACAACGTAAAGTTGCAGCATCTGTTTCATAGACATTGACATTTCCAGTCAGCCTAAACTAAAGGATTTTGTCACATTTTTTTATTAGTTTGAAATAGTTATAACCTTTATCATACTTCTGAAAAAAATAAAAGCTTTTTCAATGTTTTACACATGGAAAAAAACTGCAAAACATTGACTACACACACTGGGACTGGAGTATTCCATGCAAATTACAGATTCTTTAAAACTGTTTTTAAGTTTAAAGGCCTAAACGTGCTTCAATGTTATTCTCCTCACACTATCTGATGTCTATCCCCCCAAGGTTATCAATAGACATCATACAGCAAAGCTAAAGGGAACGAGGTCAAAGGTCCTTCTAATCAAATCTGCTCCTCACTGATGTCTGTTTAAACACTCTGATGATCTGCTAAGGCAAGGCAAGGCAATTTTATTTGCACACTTTCAACAGCAGGGTAATTCAAGGTGCTTTACATGATTTGGTGATTTAAAAAACAAAAAAAACAATGGAAATTTAAAGTAAAAGAAACACATATTACACATGATACACAATAAAGTAAGAGAAAAATCAATAAAGCAAGAGAGCATGAACACATTTCATACATATGACATCAATCATTTAATCGAAGGCAATTCTAAACAGACGGATTTTTTGTCTCGATTTAAAGCAGCTCAGAGTTTCAGCAGCTCTACACTCGTCAGGAAGTCTGTTCCAGATAAGGGGAGCATAGAAACTGAGGACCTGTGTGGTCTTGGTGGTTGGTACTGTGACAAAAGGTCTTCAACATATTTTGGTGCTAAGCCATGTAATGATTTATAAACTAGTAGGAGCATTTTGAAGTCTATTCTCTGAGCTACAGGGAGCCAGTGTAAGGACTTTAGAACTGGGGTGATGTGCTCTACTTTCCTGGTTCTAGTGAGGATGCGAGCGGCAGCGTTCTGGATCAGCTGCAGCTGTCTGATTTACTTTTTAGGCAGACCTGTGAAGATGCTGTTGCAGTAATCAATCCGACTAAAGATAAACGCATGGATGAGTTTTTCTAGGTCCTGTTGCAACAACAGTCCTTTAATCCTAGAGATGTTCTTCAGGTGATAGAACGCTGACCTTGTTATTGCCTTTATGTGACCCTGGAGGTTCAGGTCTGAGTCCATTACTACACCTAAGTTTCGTGCCTGATCAGTAGTTTCTAGCTGTATTAACTGAAGCTGTGTGCTGACTCTTGATCATTCCTCTTTGTGTCCAAAAATAATTACTTCAGTTTTTTTTCTATGCAGCTGGAGAAAGTTATGGCACATCCAACCATTTATTTGGTCAATGCATTTATTTAGGGTTTGAATGGGTTCAAAGTCCCCTGGTGACATTGTAATGTAAAGCTGAGTGTCATCCGCGTAGTTATGGTAGTTAATGTTATTGGTTGCTATAATCTTGCCTAGTTGGAGCATGTAGATATTAAATAAGAGGGTCCCCAGGATGGAGCCCTGGGGCACCCCACATGTGATTTCTGTTCGTTCTGATGAAAAGTTACCTATTGAAACATAGAAGTCCCTGTTCTTTAGGTAAGACTCGAACCAGCCAAGTAGTGTACCAGAGAGTCCGACCCAGCTCTCCAGTCGTTTCAATAAAATATCATGATCAACAGTGTCAAATGCTGCACTGAGGTCCAACAGAACCAGCACTGTGGTTCTACCACAGTCTGTATTTATGCGGATGTCATTAAATACTTTGACGAGGACAGTCTCAGTGCTGTGGTGAGCGCGGAAACCAGACTGAAAAGCATCAAAACGGTTTGTCATTGTTATGAAGCCATTTAACTGCTGAAACACAGCTTTTTCAATAATCTTACTGATGAATGGAAGATTAGAGATCGGCCTGTAGTTCTGCATTAATGTGTTGCTACATCACATATTCCCCAGATGCATTTAGTAAGATGTAATTAATCAATTAACTCACATTACCTTGAAATATTTTCATCACATGGGGAATGCAAAAGCTGTGATGGTTGTACATTGATATTGTTTATGCTTGCCCTGCCATTCAAATGAATGTGGTGGAACAATTTTTTTTGGCAATGAAAAATTATTGACCCAAATAAAAAATGTTTGTTATTTCTGACCCAGTTTGATGGGTTAGAGAAGACAATTGAAGGAGTCTCATGATTTATAGATCTAATTAGTCTTCACTGAAACTCTTTCACAAGAACAAATAAGAAATGTTAAGATAGTAAAGTTCTGTTTAATTCAAACATACTTTATTAATTCAAAAGAAATAAAATAATAAAATGACGCTGTATAATAATATCAATGCAAAGTCACATTATTGTGTATCAGCCTTTCATTTTAATGCCAGAGGAAGACATGGTGCGTTTCAAAAATAATACTTCCACTCACCTTCCTACACAATTCAATATTAATACGAACATGTCAATACACAATTTGATTAACACCAAAACAGCCAGCCATAGATATTTGTACTTTCTGATTAATTTGGCCTGTAATTATCTGATAACTTGGAACACTCATTGCACTCAGATAGTCAGTTGGTTGATTATAAGTGAAAAAAAAGAAAGAAGACAGTGACCTCACGCTAAAGTAGAGTACCCAGTCGCAACGCAGCAAGACACCAAGAGTTCTATACCACTGATCTCAGTACATGAACTTTTAACAAGAGCGGATGTCCACATAGTTCAAAGACATGAGAGGAGGTGATATGCCACAAAATCTCAATCTTTTTGTTGCATTTAGACACACATAACACTTTTTTTTTTTTTTTACTCCAGCCTACATAACAAGATATTAAAACAGTGTGACAACAGTGGATTGTGTGATTGACTTTGCTTCACACCTGAGGATTAGCTTGTTCATGTAACATGTAAAGTTTTTACCTGCCAAATAGTTAGCGGAAGCTAGCTTTAACTATACTATGCTCAGGATGAACACTTTAACCAAAGTAGTAAGGTTTTATTATTTTTATCATAATTGACGTTTGTGACCCACATTTAATTGTCAATGTTTAAATTAAAAACATTTATTTTAATTCAACCATTTAGTAATTCAGGATAGGGGTTATTACTTATTTTTACCTTTTGGTAGCCTTAATGTCAGACATTAGCTACTTTCATTTATTTTTCCATTACCCAACCCTGTTATTTTCACTCTAACCAGTATTTAACCTGGGACTTTTTCTTTGCAAAATAAACTAAAAATAATTGTTTTAACCCACAGTTTTTTTGAATATATGGGTTGGCTATACTTTTACTTTACAACTTTATTGGAAGTTATTTACACTGGGGGTAGGGAGTCAGCATTCATTCACTGCAAGATGTTTCTTTCACTGCAACACAATATATTGCTCTGGAGATTCATAGTCACTACTTTAGGAATCTCCTGTTTCTAAAGCCCACAAGCTTTCACTTTGCATCTTCCCCTAGCTTATAAACACTACAGTACATTGCACTGTGGGAATGCACTTTCAATCAATTCATATTTACCTTCTTACTTTCAGCTACTAGCAGACAGCTTAGATGTTGGAGCTCCAGAAGCCGTTTTAAAAACATCCTTTTCTACATAAAATTTTATTCAGCCCATATTTTTTTCAGAAGCCTCGCTCACAGCATTTATATTCATAGCATACATAGACACACAGCTGTCACATACCTGATTTAAATGTATCTCAGTGGGCATGAGAGCCCAGAAACTACTTTAGGGCTACTCTGTGGGATGGATTGAAGAGCATGTTTGGGGCTCGTGGCTGTGGGGGAGGCAGAGCTGCTTAGAATGGTAAGACTGGAGGTGGTGACTCAGGAGATTAGGCCATGTCAGCTTTCAGGCTGCACATTAACAGAGTTACGCTCCAGATGAAGAATTATCCTGGGGAAAATAAATCAGTTGTCCAAAGGCATAGACATCCAATTAACTTGCAGCTAAAGCCACAGAAGTGCAGAGGCCTCGGACATTTGTATTTTATTATTTATTTTGCAAAGTTTTAAGGTCATGCTTGACACAGCAACCCTGTCATTTTTACTATATGTCACACCCTGATATTGAAAAACTCCTCCTGTGGAATCAGCTTTATAATTAAAGGGCATCTTATGTTGAAGCTAGAAAACCTATTTATTTTTGAAATTATGAAACGTGCATCTTAATTGGCCTTTCCAAAGCACTTTGAAAACAAAAAAAGCATTTGTAGCTTCAGTGAACACCATATCAATGGATCCACTATCTCCAATGCATATATATAACAACAAGTTGACCGCAGCTCTTTGCGAGCATAAGGTTTATCAGGAAAGTATTCTCCGTCAGTACAAATTTTACCGATTTCATTAAATCAATAACTGCTCTCTAAAGATGTTCCCATTAGGATACTTTGCCTCGGATGCCACTCCTAGTCATTTAAAAACTTCTGAGTACCATTCCGAAACTTGATAAAAATGAATTCAATCAATGGCATTTATATGTTTGAAAACTCTGCAACTATGCAGTTTAGTCAAATAGCACGCTGCATTTCATCAGCATTATAACTCACTTACCCAACCGGAGGCTGCAGTCTCGCTCTCTTTATTTTTTAATATTGACAGCAAAATATATTTATTGCCACCCAGAGGTTCTGCAGTAAAGCCTCAACCTACTGCTTCAACACAGGCTTAATTGGATGAAGAAAGTTGCTACAGGATAATTCTGACAATGTGTCACCTAAAGCACTCTTTACTTTATCATTTCACCTAAAGATATAGCTGACTAAACACATACAGCTACAGTCTTTATGCTTTGTTTGTGCTGACAATGTTCATATCTGTTGCATGTTGCTTTTGGTGGGTCATCAAATCTGTTTTGATGACTCGCTGATAATTCGACTCGTAATATATTTCAGTGCAAATACACTTAAATGTGTGCTGACAGAACTTACAGAAAGCTGTCCTTTTGTTTTGAAAAATGTACCTCTTTTTTAAACTTGTAAAATTAAGTAACTAATGTTGTCAGCTGGGCAAAGAGATAGACATACCCTTTCCCCCCACTCTCAATGTGAATGTCATATTTAAGGATGCAAAACAGCTTTGTGTCAAAGTAAAAAAAAAACACGTACAATAAACAAAATGATGTTCTATATTGATAGACACCTTTGTCAGTCCTGCACAACAAAGAAAATTGTGTTTGTTAAGAACTGACACTGATACAGCTCGTTTTGCTGGGGGTTGTGACTGACAATCATGGGGAGCAGATGTTCAAAAAGAATCGGAAGCGAAGTTCTATCCATATACCAAGTTGATCAAACTGGAACATTACCACTAGAATCTCTTCACTTAACTGCTTAACTTGCGCTGCAACCCGCATGTCTGAGCTAAATGAAGGAGAGACTGTTTGACAGGCTCCATAGTGGCACAGTTGGTAGCACTCTTCCGGGTTCAAGTCCCGGCATGGAGTTTGCATGTTCTCCCTGTGCATGCGTGGGTTGCCTCCAGGTACTCCGGCATCCTCCCACAGTCCAAAAACATGACTATTAGGTTAATTGGTTTCTCTAAATTGCCCTTAGGTATGAGTGTGTGCATGCATGGTTGTCTGTCTTGTGCGTCTCTGTGATGGACAGGCGACCTGTCCAGGGTGTACCCTGCCTCTTGCCTGATGATTGCTGGAGATGGGCACCCCCCAACCCTGCATAGGATAGACTGTGTAGATAATGGATGGATGGACATTTTGACTGCAGCTACATTCTGATTGTATATTACTATTTTACCACACCAAATAGCAATAGCTATTTGAAAGCTACATGGATGGACTGATTATGTGGAGAAAAGTGAGACTCACACATCTACTGCATGCCTTGCTATTATGAAGTACGTTAAACTGTTGAGACGGTTGTTGGGAGGAACGAGGAGGAACAGTTCTGGTCAGAACATGAGTAGAAATTGTGTCTTTTTGAATTTGCCTGAAATTTCGTTTTCTTTTTTCACATTCAATCATTTGCCACTGCAGTAAATTACAGCCAGTAGTCGAGTTGTAAAAGAATTTCAGGGGGGATGGTTATTTTTTCGCCTATTAAAAAAATCTGGATTTTAATTTAAAAAAAGGGGGTATTTATAGAGAATTTTGTATCGCAGAATTGGCCGGAATGTTAGGGGACTACAACTGAATAGCCTACATTAGAATTAAACAAGATCGGGTGAAATGGAGGCTTTATATATATGTGAAGTAAAGCCGATACCAGTACCTTGCAAAGAAGCCTTAACAAATAATTGCAGTGCAGAAGACGTTTTTTCGTGCAAACTAGGCCTAAACAAAACAAAGTATTGGATTAATTTAACATGAAAGACCAAACAAAATGAGTCATTTCTATTTTTTTCATTACAACCCTCACTTAATCCACATGCTCATAGCAGTTTCCAAACACTTTCGTAATCATGTTTTTTTTCTACAGTTTTTCTTGCTCTTGTTCACATTCATCCTGATTATGGTTCAATGTCGGCACTGTCAGATGAGCTCTGACAAGGTGATTATTTTTCCTAGGCCGATTATGGCTGGATGTGTAAAAAGAGTCGACATCTAGTGCAGATTCAGCAAGCAGCATGCGTGTCTTGACTGAATGACAAGTCATGTATTTTAGCGAGCTAATTAACAAGAGAGATGTGTGGGGTTGCCCGTTCATCTTACCTAGTTTGGAGGTTAGCATCCTGGGATCTGTGCGTACACCTGTGGCGAGTCAGGTGGTCTTTAGATAACAAAAAGCAGGCTATGTTAATTATTGAGATTAATAACTAACCTGTAATTTTATCCCGGACATCCCGCTGACCAGCTGCTCGTTTGGGCATGTTTGCACTTCTGTAATGTAGCTTTTGCCGCTCTCTAGGGCATAAGGTGAACCCCGAAAATGTCTGTATAAGACAAATCTCATTCCGACCTCTGGCATCTACAAACTGTTTCGTTTTAGACCAATGCGGTGGCAGAGTTTAACCGACGTGATGACGTATGCGGATATGGAGACAGCTAAGGTCATGACGAAAACTTCTTTTAAACATTTACAAAACCGAGTAAAATTATGTAGGCCTATGTAAAATGTGTTACATGCATTTAAGTTCCATGAAACATGAACAAGACATGGATTTCAAGTTAAATCCACCTCTTTGTCTAAAACGGGTACGTAGCAGCCGTGTCACTCCTTTCTCACTACGGTGAAAACAAACTAGTCCCGAATTATAACGTCGATCATAAAAAAACTGCGGTATTACAGAAGGAGAACTTTCACCTTTGTACTCAGTGCGAACATATAGATTTGATGAAGTAAACAGTTTTTGTAGATGCCAGAGGTCGGAACGAGATGAAACGAAAACTGGGTTCACCTGGCCGACTCTCAGGCATTAACCAAAACAATGTTGCATCATTGCGTCCCCTGTCCCCCGGATTTTATTAGACTGTTTATTTTCGCTCAACATGCGGAGACCTAACATTTTGTAATGATAAAATTATTTCATATAGGCTAAGCCTATTAATGATTTATATTTCCTTACAATATTTACTGTAAAATGGAAGGGATGGAGATAGAGGATGGGACCTTTACTGGTGGGACGTTATATGTCAGATTTCTTTCTAAGGGGAGCGGCGTCCCCCTCCGCTCCCCCTCAACTTGACTACTGATTACAGCCATACTTGGTTCGCAACAGAGCACTCTACTGAATCCGTATGTAGGGTGCTAAATTGTTAGGTGCTATATTACTAGGACAAATTTCTCCTGACTTGATCTTTCCATTTCAAAGGTAAATGGCAATATAAATCTTCACTTTATGAACTCAAGTTTGAGCTTTGCTTTTCTATTACTACTTTTGTCTTAGGTGGTCTTTGTGGTATGCATTGATCCCTAAGTTGGATGTTCAAGACATATCAACAAAATTGTGTTTTCTGCTGTCTTGTTTGCTGTCTGCTTTTTTAACATATTTTTCAATGTTGGACATGGAAATGAATTGAACTATCGGAGGCTCTCAGACAACTTGTGTTAACTAAATTATGCACTTTAAATAGGATCAATTCTTTAATTTGTATATCCTAAGAAAAGATAACAGCTCAGCCCTTTGATGAATGACAATAATTAAACAAGATTTTACATGTTCTTAATAATTCACTTTATGCCATGAGGACATGTTTTCATAAGCACCTATGAGATAATGACTAATAATGATAAATAGATAAGAACGCTGTACAGGTTTTGTGAACCGAACAGAGGCCGCAGCAGCTTCTTTTTGTGTGTGTTTGATAAATCAGTCCCCACAATTCTTTTAAGAAGTGCACTTTGCATGAAGACAATTTCATACAATAATGCCTGTGTGGTGAATGCAAATGTTTGCTTTGGAGGAGGTACATTGATCCCTGGCAGCATTCTAGAAAGATTTCATATCTCAAAGGCATCTCTGGGTTGAAATACCACAGAGAAGTCTCCACTGCGTGACAAAATGAGATGCTTTATCTGAGAGCGCTGTGAAAGCCATTATTCCTAACAAATCCACACTTTAAGATCAGATTTTTCCCCCCTGCTCAGTGCCACAGAACAGATAGCTCTGTTCTTGGTTATCACATCATATTTTTTCCTCTATACATCACAAATGGTGAAATGCCACATCGCATAATTCTGACAGCCCACTCAAACATTTATAAAGCCATTCATACCATCTGCAATAGCACCATGAAGCGTTCTCTGCAAACCTTGTATTAACAGGAAAGCTTTGCACCACTGGCGCCACAGACATGTTCATCCCCATGCTCCCATTCAGCCATTGTTATGCCCATGGCTTACAGAAGATCCATTTGGACAGTCAGTTGCCTCGCCATCAAAGGCTGAAAATAACAATAATACCTCTACTGATTGGACAAAATGTGCTGCTGGTCTGTTAAGCATTGTTTGGATATGATTTGACATGACAGGTCAAACATTACATAAATAAAATGTTAATCTGTTAGTTTATATCTCTGCCCAGCAGGTTTACAGTACAGTAAGCTACATGCATATGGATAGTAGTATTTCGATTTGTATTTGTAAGAGTTTGATGTATATTTTTGGTTGATAAAAATTCTTACAAAAAATATAAAATGCTTAGCAGTTAGTAAATTAAATAGGCTGAAAACATTCTTTACATTATTATTAAATGCTTAAAATTACTATACATTACTTTTTATATATGTATCTTAGCAGACCAGTTGATCTAGATAAACAGTAACATTAAATAAATAGAGGTGTAGCGATCCTCATAAATCATGGTGTGATACATCCCTTGGGTATGTGGTCCCGCCCTTTGTAGAAAAAGGCAGAATGAGTAAATTAAAGGTCTCTTTCGCTGAGAAACCAAGTAATACTTGTTATTTTTATAACATGACTGGTCAATCTGAATTCTGATGTGGAAATAATTAGGTCAGAGGGATAATCTCTATTGGAACTGGGTTAGTGACAGTATGTGACTGTTCATGTTGAACAAACATGATAGAATTTAGAGATATGTGTCAGATCTTCAGCCGATGGACATCAGAAGAACTGGATATCTGCGGGACACTCTGACCCAGGGAGCCTGAGTTGCGTTCTACTATCAGGGTGGCGTGATGCTGCCTTGCTGGACCCAGACACTGAGTCTAAGGAGGGGGTGCTGAAGAAGATCTTTGATTACCAAATACTATATAGCAGAAGGTCAGGCTGTGGGGAGCAGGTCAGCTTATGCAAATGATTTGTATGTGCTGGACTCCTTTTTGATCAACAAGCTGGATAAAGACTCTGGAACCAGAGAAGGAATCTTTTCTCATCCTTTGTTAAATATTTTTCCATAATATATTGGCTCCCAACGTGGATCCCAGCGTGCAGAAGGACTGATAAGACGAGACCAAGGAGTGAAAGGCTAACCTGGGGGTACCAGCTTTTCAGCCTACGGACCTCTAGTAGCCACTGGGAGAAGGGATGACTTGGACTCTCGGCCCTGACCGCCCGCCACCTGGGATTCAAGAACCCTTACGAGAGGGTAACCTGGTGAAATTGATTCCTTCATTGAATTTATTGCCGCTCTCAGGTGGTGAAATATTTGCTAGTTTTTTGTATTGACAAGCGCGATAAAGAATATAACTCTTATCAGGAATAAAGAAAAGTACCAAGGTTTTTTTCGTGCTCCTTCCTCGTTAACAAGAAGAGGGCAGAGTGTGGTTTTGGTGTAAGGTAACACGTTAAAATAGAAGGCATCTCTTTTTAATAGTGTTTTTTTTTCGGCTTTTCACTAAAGGAAGAATAAAGCATAGAGAAAAGATGTTTTCTCTTAGATAAAGCTGAGCGCTCAGCCAGACAATGGGGTCTAATTCTGGCAAGCTTTCACCACCAGACAGTCCAATATGTAGACAAATGAAAGAGAAATATGGGCCTGAACGCTTGGAAACTGTAAATTACTGGATAACAGAATGGGGATTTTCTTTCAGGGGAAGTGTGAGCATCAGAGAACTTAAAAGAAAATCCATGATAAAACAGAAAAGGAGGGGGATCGGTAAAAAAGGGGTACAATGACAAAGGTTGGGGCGAGACCTCAGTGGTTAAGTTGCAGGCAGGGTAGACAATGGTTTGGTGAAAACTGCCCCTCCTCCACGGAAACAGACAGAGAAATTAACACAACCACAGACAGAATTACAAACATCTTCAACACAATACAAGGACAATGGCTTTTCACCTTCCTCTCCCAATGCATCTGTTCATGCAGATCTCCTAGCGCTGGCCATGGTGAAATCTGATCCTGACCTGGACTCCACCCCCCCGCAACGACAACAACAATTGACGCCAACACAGAGACCAGAAGGGAAGCAAGAAACGGCCAGTACCGCACCAACAGAGGTTGAGCCCAAAGATGAATGGCAGCCACTACAAGAGGAGAAATCTGGGACACACACTGGGTCGTCAGGAGATGTGGAGCCCAGCCATACCACCAATTCCAACGAAGCCAGTCTACCGAAACTAACATTACTGGTTCACTCAGCCCTCCAACCCTCTGTCTAAGGGCACGAGGTCCAACGTGAAAAAGAATGAAGAAGCAGGAAGCATCATGCAAGCCCTCCGAGAGACATCAGACCCTATAGAGGCAGAGTATTTACGTCTGATCCAATGGTTGAGGTTGCTGGCTCAGAAGGACCTATGTGGATTTACAGAGGGTGGTCAGACAAGGACATTGAGGAGGCGATGGTTCGGCTGCCCAACGTGACAGGAAATGGGGCGGAGTTCGCCAAGGAGCTTGATGATTTCTGCAGGAACTACTGCCCGACCGGATTCAAAATCAGGCGAGTGGTTGCTAAGCATATGCATGCTGCACGTGCTGAAGTTCGGCATCCGTATACCACGGTTCATAAAGGTATCCCTTTGGCGTTGTGCTAAAAAAAGGTTCTTCTGCATCCTATCCATCTGGCATTGTGCTCAAATAAGTTTCATCACATTTACTGTGTGAAAAAAGCACCAAAAGGAGGCGTTGCCTGGCGGACCATTGAACGCGCAGAGGGAGAGGGCTGGGCATGGTCTGGGCTGTGATTGACATCTTGATAGCGGCGCTGCTGCAGTATGATGGAGAGCAATTGCAATGTGAGCCTCCTCCTTTGCCTCAGAGGAAGTCTGAGTCTCGGAAGTCTCTGCCTCCTTCACCAGAGGAAAAAGAGGAAAGGGAGGGAGGTTTTGTGGAGGAGGTGTGGGCAGAGACTGGGGTTCTTTTATACCCCATGGCGGCAGGGTGGCTGACATCAGCCCTCACCGCAGAGCGAATAGCAATGCCCTATTCAAAATTAAGTGAGGTTTAGAGTTTTACCCTGAAGAGGGCCCCACACTGACAGTTTTAGGTAGAAAATGTATATTTGTACTAAGATACACTAAATTACATAAATAATGACCAGACACATAGACAGCACTATTATGGGGCGTTCATAACGGTCAGCGCATCCAGGCGTCAAATCGCTCAAACAGACGAAAATTGATGCTTTAAATGGAAGGCGTAATGACGTCACTACAAAGAGTCCCTACGATTGGTTGAGGCCCGGGTTTGCTGCCCCAAAAGTTCAGTTTTCCCAACTTCACACATCAGCTGCTCGAACGGTCCGTCAACGCGTCTGAACAGCAGCTGCGTGGACGCACTGATGCCAGCTGCGCCGACACGCGTGACTTGCTGCAGGGCAGCTTGACGCCCACTTGATGCGCAGGTACCATAGACTTGCATGTTATCTAGCTGCCCTGCTGCCTTTACGTGATGAGCGGTGTGAATGCCCCTTTAGACACTCATTCATACAGTTTATTTACCAAAAAGGTTGATTTGGGGGTGAGTTGCTCTTTAAGTTTTGGGACTGATAAACAATCATGTAATCCAGAGTTTAAATTTGCTAGTAAGTAACTGAATTCCCTGGTGCCGCTATTATTGGAGTGACTGATGACCCATTCTTAGTTTACATCTACCGTTCACCACATTTTGAGAGTTCATGATGCACTTCAACATCGTTACAATGGGCTTTGGAATCAAAACAGCATATCATCTTGGTAGATCCTCTACTATACAGGACTCTGCTCATGAGGTGCTTTTGGACACATTCATCCTTTGTGTGCGCACAAAACCAACCTGGAGCTGGTTGCTGCAAAAAAATGCTATCTTATGCACTATTAACATCTGACACAAACAAACATCCCTTGTGATGTAATCCTGTCTGGGCAGGTGCGAAAGTACTCAAGATGCTTTGATTGTCTTCAAACCACCTTTGGAGTTGACCTGGGACACTTACGTAGTCTGAATGCAATCCTTCCTTTTCATTAGAGACACGCATAATGACAACCATCTGACATGATGACTCCCCTTAAGCAGCAGCATTACCTAAACAGCTCTTGGCATGCATTATATAGTTTAATTAGAAAATAGTAAAATAGAAGTCATTATCTCATAAACCAGAATATTCTTGATGGGTGGATATCAGGATGCTGAATGGGTGGGTGAATTTTTATCTGATATGCAGTTTATTTTTGAACACATTTGAAGTAAACTCAACCTGCTGCAGTAAGCGCAAATTATATGTGCAAAGCACAAAGTAACTCAGCATGTGGAATTTATAGTCACTTTTACCCTGCGTATTGGGCGTGCACAAAAAAAGTGGCAAAGGCGAGCTGTTTCACTGCAATGCTTTTTAATTGGTTAAAATCTTGTGCCTGTAAGGTCTGACACAGTTTGTTCATTTCCTACCTTTATATCGCATCTGTTAAGACTACTCAAGTGACCTTATAAAAAGTTTCAAGCTGAGATTAATACACTAAAATATTGCTCAAATGAGTAGCCGATATGGTTGATGTCTGAATAATGAAGTAATTCATGTAACGCATATGATGCTACAGAAACATCAAGGGTCCTCTTGATTGCACATCTGACAGCCCACTCTGATTCGATCACCAAAGCTGGATAATAAAGGCTGGTTTAAACAGTAGTTGTTAAGCTCTACTAGTTATGTCTCAATCAGCCAGAACACATTAATATTAGGTCAGAACAAACATCTAGTATAATCCGACCACAACACTGGTTAAAGTCCCACCAGGGTTCAGCAAACCTCACATTTTTACATTTGTGACAGTACAACAGAAAACATAACTGACTTTGACTTAACCCAGTTTATATACCCTCCTGAATCAGAGTTTTCATGTTAGGGATGGGGGGACCCTGCACCATGAATTAACTTCACTGGTATTTTCATTAGCTTCACATTTTGTGGTATATGAGGATGCATGAGCCTGAAGGAGAGGGAATGATGACACACAATGAATGACAGTAGATTCCTTTAGTTTTGGGTTTACTATGGAAATTACTGAGATATACTGTATGTCTGAGTTTTCCTTTGGCTTTGGCTAGAGAGATGAGGTGAAACAAAGTCAGTTTAGACCACATGAACAAGCTAACAGGCTCTTCATACTGAGCTTTGAAGAAGGGGAAAAGTCACAGTTTGTAAAAAAATCAAATTAAAAAAATCAACTCAAGTTGGAAACAGCCTCGGGACAAGTATTTTTTTACATGCTTGTTTTCAGTAATTTGTTTTTAAATTAATTTATTGTGTCACTGTTTAGCTCTGTAGGTATCACAGTTTCAGGCTTGGCTTTAGGCACTTTGACGTACAACATTAGGCTGAGAAACCTAACACTATACAATGTTTGGGGTTGAATAAAAAACATCCATCCATCCATCATCGAATCAGTGGGGCAAGAGGTCCAGAAGAGAAGCCCAGACATCCCCAGCGACATCCACCAGCTCATTCTGAGGGATCCCAAGTCATTCCCCAACTAGACAGGAAATACAGGGGTGTCCAGCTCCAGTCCTCAAGGGCCAGTTTCCTGCCAGTTTTAGATGAGTCTCTGCTTCAACACAACTGATTCAAATGGTCCCACCCCCTCATCAGCATGTCAAAGTTCTGCAGAGGTTCTGCTAATGAGCCATCATTTGATTCAGGTGTGTTGAACCAGGGAAAGAATTAAAACATGCAGGATACCGGCCCTTTAAGGACTGACTTAGGACACTACTGCCCTAGGGGCTTCTGGTTCTTCACTGGGGTCTCATCACTGTGGGACATCTCCTGAAAACCTCCAAAGGGAGGCGCCCAAGGGGCATCCTGATCAGATGCCCAGACCACCTCAACTGACTCCTGACTACTTTTGATCCCAAGAAGTAACAGTTGTACTTTGAGCTACCCCTGAATGACAGAGCTCTTCAAACTGTCTTCTAAGGCTGAAGCCGCTTGTTTCCGGGATCTCGTTCTTTCGGTGTCACCTGCTGCATGTTTTTGCACCCGCTGTGAGGTTTGCACACATTTTAACAAGTGCAAACCTTTGATAAATCAGGCCCTATGGGTAGTTAACATGGTCTACTTCTAGGTTAAAATGAATTAATTCATGTGCATAGTACTATAGGTAAACATTCTTAGTTCACAGCTCTTGCTTGAACTACTTTTCGTTCATCTATAATTTGTAGACAGACAGAATAGTAATTCCCAAATGAGCATATGGATTATGCCATTGCATTAACGCCCTTTTTATTCAGTTGTTTTTGTTCACAGAAACATTTTATATTGGCAGACTTCCACAAACATCTGCTCTCACACACAAATTTTTGTGTTCTATTTTAAAGCTTTCGTCATCAGGAAACACATTTTGTCTGAGAAACGGTCGATTAGGATTGTGTTTGAAATTGCAGCCACATTTGACTTTTATTACCATCAAATGTGCGCAGATGGGATTTGACGTAAGTTTTTTGGTTTGCCCTTTAAACTGTTATTGCACAGTTGGCAACACAGTAATAATGATTACCTGCCAGATACTGAAAGTTGAAAGCAGCAGAAGCACTCTAATATGCATGTTTTTTTCAGAATCGTACTGTCAAAATATCAAAATAAGTGAAAGTAAACCTATATGTAATTTTGTTTATCAGGGTTATAACTCAAGGCTCTTGCTCTTTAGTAAAATCCTGATTCTGCTTAGGTATATTAGTCAATTAATTGTTATATTGGCTACCTACTTGATGGTACTATGATGGTAAATGGCCTGTACCTGTATAAGGCTTTGTCTACTCCAACGACCACAGACTACATTCAGTCATTCACAGCTGCACTGGCGCAGACTGACAGAAGCGAGGCTGTCATACAATCGGCACCACTGAGCCCTAAGACCACCACCAACAGGTAAGGTGAGTGAAGTTTCTTGCCCAAGGACACAACAACTGAGACAGAGGGGGAGTTCAAACCAGCAACCCACTGGTTACGAGACAAACTCCTACAACCTGAGCCACCGACGCCCCAAGATGGTCAAAGAGAAAACTCAGAGGTGTAATAGAATACAGCTGCAGCTTCTCTGCTCTTCTTTGTTCGTCACCTGCCATCATTAATAGTAAAATCAGGCTGCAAAAAAATCACAGTTTAACCTATTGGTTTTAAGGGATAGCATGCACCGACTAAAAAGACACTTCCACCTTTTATTCTAGCTTACTGAAGTTAAATTAGATTTATTATTATTTCTATTTGATAAATGCCACAATGATGAGAGAAATAACATTTCAGAGATTTCTTTACTGATGTCTTCAGGGAAAAGTTTGCATACATTTCCTCAGTATTTGGTCTCATTGCCTTTGAACTGTATGACTTGGGTCAAACATTTTGGGTTTCCTTCCACAAGCTTCTTATTGTAGTCTTGTGGAATTCTGTCCCATTCCTGCTGACAGAACTAGTGGAACTGAGTCAGGTTTGTAGGCCTCTATGTTTTTTTCAGATCTTGCTCTAGGATTGAGATCAGGACTTTGTGATTACCATGCCAAAACACTTACTTTCTTGTCCTTAAGCCACTTTGAAACCACTTTGGTCATATGCTAAGTGTCATTGTCCATTTGAAAGACACAACTGCGCTCAAGCTTTTACTTTCTTGCTGATGTCTTTAGATCTTACTTCAATATTTCCGCATTAGGTTCTTTCCCCATCATGTCATCTATTTTATGAGGTGCACCAGTTCCTCCCGAAGCCAAAGAGCTTTGCAACATGAGGCTGCAACCCCCATACTTCAAAATTGGGATGATGCTCTCAGGCTTACAAGGGCCCCCCTTTTTCCTCAAAATGTAACAATGGTGATTATGGACAAACAGTTCCACTTTAGTTTCATCAGACCACAGAACATGTCTCCAAATATAAAGGTCTTTGTCTCTGTGCATTTGAAAACTACATTCTGTCCTTTTTTATGTTTTCTTAAGAAGCAATGGCTTCTTCCTTCCTGAGTGGGCTTTCAGCCAGTGTCGGTATATACACATGTCTCACTGTGGATGATGACAGTTTAGTTCAGTTCACATTTATTGGAAAGAGACAATGCATATTAATGAACACAAGATTATAACCAGGGCCCAGGGGTAATTTCCATCTCCAGTCCCTCACCTGTCTAGTGCAAGCAACATATATGTTAAGAGACATTTTATATAAATTAACATACAGATTACGTATTGCATAGCAAATCTGTGATAACAGCATGTCCTCGAATTACACACACAAAGGAGAGATAAAATAAAAAAAAAAGTTTAAAAGTAATTTTAAAACTAGCAGCATGAGGTAAGAATTCACATTTCAATTTGTCATGGGAACACAAATGGGTACATTCACAGCAGCAAAGGGGGATTAAAGTCTCACGGATTGTTCAAAGCTTGGCTCATGCCTATGCTGATTCACTTGCAGGCTGTTTACTATAGTCACAGTGCATCCTATATACACTTTGTTGTTTTTACACACACAAGTATCATTGTTCTGGTTCCACATTTCGGACCAATCATTATACCATTTATAGAGTAACACAGGTAGAACAAGTTAACATTAGATTTCGGAAGTCACGTCTTTTTTTCCATTGCTGGTGGCAAGAAGTGGGATGTATCCTTATGGAGATTGGAGATAGTTATTTTTTATTTGTGGACCTAAAGAGGAACGATCAAGAGTCAGTGCACAGGTTCAGCTATTACAGCTAGAAACTACCGATTAGGCAAAAAATCTA
Source organism: Valencia hispanica (assembly GCA_963556495.2). NCBI lineage: Eukaryota > Metazoa > Chordata > Actinopteri > Cyprinodontiformes > Valenciidae > Valencia > Valencia hispanica. Next base: position 46,253,938 of record OY747708.1, read on the forward strand.
GGTGTAGTGATGGACTCAGACCTGACGCTTCAGAGACATAAAGACAATTACAAGATGAGACTTCCATCACCTGAAGAACATTTCCAGGATTAAAGGACTGATGTTCCAGCAAGATTTAGAGAAACAGCGTCTTCACAGGTGTGCCTAAAAAGTCAATCAGACATCTGCAGCTAATCCAGAACGCTGCTGCTTGTGTGCTCACTAGAACCAGGAAAATAAAGCACATCACCGCTCTTCTAAAGTCCTTCCACTGGCTCCATGTACCTCAGAGAATAGAATTTAAAATATTCCTGTTAGTTTATAAATCACTAAAGGGCTTAGCACCAGAATACATTAAAGATTGGCTGTTGCATCAACCTTCCAGACCACTCAGGTCTTCTGGTTTAGGTCTAATCTTCATCCCCAGAGTCAGAATCAAACATGGAGAAGCAGCATTAAGTTTTTATGCTCCTCCAATCTGGAACCTTCCAGCTACAGGCTTATACTGATGGGGGACAGACTGACCGCTTCTCTTCACTCTACTATGTTTTCTTCAACTACTTTTCAGTTGGATAACCTGATGATATTTCAACTGTTAACTTTGTTTTCTCTCAGTGTCTTTCCTTCCATAGAAGCTAAACCTGCTTAGCTGTGATGCCTTTTTGGAACGGGGCATCCACTAGGATGTTGCTCCCATAACTGAACGTTCTCCCTCTCCTCTTACCAACTTTTTACTTTAACATAGACAGTACTCCTACATCAGTTCTTCTGGGGTACCTTTAAAGTATCTTTAAATCAAGACTAAAAACCCATCGGTTTAGAGCTGACTTTGATTATTTGATTAATAATAACTGGAATGTCATTACAGTAGTATTTTGTTATGTTCTTTTCTTTATGTTTCTGATGTTGTGTTGTCTGTTTCTATTGTTCCATTACTGCTCTTATTTTATCTCCTAATCACCCAGTGCACCTTGAATTGCCTTGAACCTGAAAGTGTGCTATATAAATACAATTGTCTTGCCTTTAATAATAACAGAGTAACAAAACATGACATTTTATGTTTTATGTTAGTTATATTAACTAGAATATTTCTTAATTTGTTTAAAGTCACTTTATATTGTTTAGTAAATGTGACGGGGGTGTATTTACAAGTTTCCCAAGTCAGTGCTGCAGGAACTGGATAATGAGCTGTTTTGGCTGGGAAGATCGAGGATCTTTGTGGCAGTCAGCCATCTCTTCAACAGATACATACCAAAAAACACACACACACACACACACACACACATGCACACGAACACAGCATCTGCTAATTTTCCTGCGCTGTGATGCCTCAGGGGTGGAACAATATTTGCAAAGCCTAGACTGGATTTGTGACCTTGAGCCGCAGACTGGTACCTCCACAAGAATAGCCAAACAGGTTTTGCATACCAAGAGAGGTGTCTCCTTGTTTTCAGTCCAGCAGGGAACCTCATAATAGCAGGCTGGACCAGGTCAAATGATGCCTCCCTCCAACTTCCACTCTGTTTACTTTGTCCTAAACACCTGCTGTCTCTCAGCCTGTAAAATGAGGGGGTGCAACACAGGAGAGGTTTTGCTTTATATGTGGGAGTGTGGCACACAAGGATTAATTACCAGTATGGTGATAAGAGTCCTGCCCCCCCCCCAACATACACACACACACACTCTCAACACTTCTCATCAGAGGCTCCAGAGATCCTGCCTATAAAGCCCTTCAAGCACTGTAACACTGCTGCCAAGCCTCACTCCTGTGAGTATATGAGGATGCATCTGTGGTGACCAGCCTTCACACCTCCCAATAATTTATGGATTTATCCATCGGCTTGACATCTGCTGCTGAATTTCAGTTGGACTGAAATAAGGCAATTAACTAAAATGGCTTTAAGAGTCAACATACTGGATCAACTGAGTGGTTCAGAAGGAAGGATGTTAAAAAAAGTGAACGGAAGTGTTAATATATAGGTAAACCTATTAACGACTCACCCAGACTCGGGATGTAACTTCCTTCAAAAGATTGTAAAAAAGGTTTAAAAAGGAAAAAAGCAACATATAATGAAGAATGTAGCTTTTAAGTCAAGTCAAATGTATTTTTATACCATATTTCAGCAACAAGGCATTTCAAAGTGCTTTACATGATAAAAAGGTAACAAAATAAACAAACACACAAAAAGGAGCATTGCATGACAGTGGCAAAATGAAGAGAATTAATAAAAAGTTGTGATCCAAACTAGAATTAATTATGTTCCAGTGGTTATTGATTAAAGGCAGCTCTAAATAGATGGGTTTTAGTCTTGATTTAAAGGAACTCTGTGTTTTAGCAGTTTTACGGTTTTCTGGAACTTTGTTCCAGATTAGTGGAGCATAAAAACTGAATGCTGCTTCTCCATGTTTGGTTCTGACTCTGGGGATGCAGAGCAGACTTCCAGAACCGAGTGGTCTGGAATGTTGATACAACAACAACAACAAATCTTTCATGTATTTTGGTGCAAAGCCATTTAGTGATTTATAAACTAATAAAGGTATTTTAAAGTCTATTCTCTGAGCTACAGGGAGACAGTGTAAGGACTTCAGATGTGCTCTATTTTCCTAGTTTTAGTGAGGATGCGAGCAGCAGCGTTTTGGATCAGCTGCAGCTGTCTAACTTTTTAGGCAGACCTGTGAAGATGCTGTAGTAATCAATCCGACTAAAGATAAACCCATTGATGAGTTTTTCTAGATCTTGTTGGGACATTAGTCCTTTAATCCTGGAATTGTTCTTTAGGTGATAGAAGGCCTACTTTGTGATTGGCTTTGTGTGTTTCTGAAGCCTCAGGTCCGAGTCCATTACTACACCTACAGTGGCTTGCAAAAGTATTCGGCCCCCTTAAACTTCTCCACATTTTGTCACATTACAGCCACAAACATGAATCAATTTTATTGGAATTCCACGTGAAAGACCAATACAAAGTGGTGTACACGTGAGAAGTGGAACGAAAATCATACATGATTCCAAACATTTTTTACAAATAAATAACTGAAACGTGGGGTGTGCGTAATTATTCAGCCCCTTTTGGTCTGAGTGCAGTCAGTTGCCCATAGACATTGTCTGATGAGCGCTAATGACTAAATAGAGTGCACCTGTGTGTAATCTAATGTCAGTACAAATACAGCTGCCCTGTGACGGCCTCAGAGGTTGTCTAAGAGAATGTTGGGAGCAACAACACCATGAAGTCCAAAGAACACACCAGACAGGTCAGGGATAAAGTTATTGAGAAATTTAAAGCAGGCTTAGGCTACAAAAAGATTTCCCAAGCCTTGAACATCCCACGGAGCGCTGTTCAAGCGATCATTCAGAAATGGAAGGAGTATGGCACAACTGTAAACCTACCAAGACAAGGCCGTCCACCTAAACTCACAGGCCGAACAAGGAGAGCGCTGATCAGAAATGCAGCCAAGAGGCCCATGGTGACTCTGGACGAGCTGCAGAGATCTACAGCTCAGGTGGGGGAATCTGTCCATAGGACAACTATTAGTGGTGCACTGCACAAAGTTGGCCTTTATGGAAGAGTGGCAAGAAGAAAGTCATTGTTAAAGGAAAACCATAAGAAATCCCATTTGCAGTTTGCCACAAGCCATGTGGGGGACACAGCAAACATGTGGAAGAAGGTGCTCTGGTCAGATGAGACCAAAATGCAAAACGCTATGTGTGGCGGAAAACTAACACTGCACATCACTCTGAACACACCATCCCCACTGTCAATTATGGTGGTGGCAGCATCATGCTCTGGGGGTGCTTCTCTTCAGCAGGGACAGGGAAGCTGGTCAGAGTTGTTGGGAAGATGGATGGAGCCAAATACAGGGCAATCTTGGAAGAAAACCTCTTGGAGTCTGCAAAAGACTTGAGACTGGGGCGGAGGTTCACCTTCCAGCAGGACAACGACCCTAAACATAAAGCCAGGGCAACAATGGAATGGTTTAAAACAAAACATATCCATGTGTTAGAATGGCCCAGTCAAAGTCCAGATCTAAATCCAATCGAGAATCTGTGGCAAGATCTGAAAGCTGCTGTTCACAAACGCTGTCCATCTAATCTGACTGAGCTGGAGCTGTTTTGCAAAGAAGAATGGGCAAGAATTTCAGTCTGTAGATGTGCAAAGCTGGTAGAGACACACCCTAAAAGACTGGCAGCTGGAATTGCAGCAAAAGGTGGTTCTGCAAAGTATTGACTCAGGGGGCTGAATAATTACGCACACCCCACTTTTCAGTTATTTATTTGTAAAAAATGTTTGGAATCATGTATGATTTTCGTTCCACTTCTCACGTGTACACCACTTTGTATTGGTCTTTCACGTGGAATTCCAATAAAACTGATTCATGTTTGTGGCTGTAATGTGACAAAATGTGGAAAAGTTCAAGGGGGCCGAATACTTTTGCAAGCCACTGTAGGTGTAGTAATGGACTCGGACCTGGGCCTGTTTCTAGCTAGTTTCTAGGTGTAATAACTGAAGCTGTGTGCCGACTCTTGATCGTCCCTCTTTAGGTCCAAAAATAATTACGTCACCATTGTTTTTGTTCAGCTAAAGAAAGTTGTGGCACATCTTTGCATTGATTTAAACTATGCATCTGCTCAACGTCTGATTGAGGTCATAGTCACCTGGGGACATTGTAATGGAGAGCTGTGTATCATAAGCATAACTGATCTTATCACTTTTTATAATCTGAGCTAGCAGGAGCATGTAGATAGTAAATAGGAGGGGTCCCAGGATGGAGCCATGGGGCACCCTACCTGTGATTTCTATCTGCTCCGATGAAAAGTTGAATATTTTCATAAACAGTTCCTGTTTTTTTAGGTGAGACTCAAACCAGTCAAATATTGTACCAGAGAGTCCAAACAAGCTCTCCAGTTGTTTCAATGATATAACATGGTCAACAGTGTCAAATGCTGCATTGAGGTCCAATAGTACCAACACTGTGGAAGACAGCTGTTTCCAATTAGCAGAGAAGGAGGCCACTCTGGGTTGCGGATGGAAATCCCAGTATGAATGACAGTAACCTTGCAATTATATAATGTACCTCTACTTCTTTTCCTAAAAGCTTAAAACACTTTTCATCCTTCAATCTAACAACAAAAGCTCACATCATGACTGGGTAGGGGAGTCAAGGGAGACAACTAGTCTACATTAAACGCCTGCATGAATGAAGCTGACAGGACAGTGATATTTCTTTTACAAAATAAACATATGCACAACATATTCTATTTCTTTAACGTCAGATTTAGTGAAAACACAATTTAAGATTAGGTATCCAATGCATTAATTTGACTAACATCACTGCCATGTGTACACTTAAAAGGTTGGTTAATACTATATTTTATTATTTGCAGTCCCCCTTATTTGTCCTGACAACAAAAATAATATTTTGTCCCAGCAGGTGTTTTTACACAACATCCTCAATATTCTGCTCCAACCTTGGTTAACTTGCTTGATAAAACTACTATGATCTTCTAAGATGAACTTCAAAACCCATTATCTCTTTTTTATAATATATCTTAAGCAACACAAACAGCTATAGTCTTCAGTAAACACCCTTCTGGCTCCTGCTGCCGAAGTTTCTGCCTACGGACCAAGCTAATGCTAGCATTAATTCTAGCATATTTATTATTCTGATTCCAGAAAAATATAGGAATGAGATCTTTCTTTGTAAAAGTTGCTTTCTGAACATGGGGTTTCTTGGACCTTTTGACCCAAAATGTCCAACCTCCTGTTGGATTTGGAGTATGACACTATTAGACTTTTTCTTTTGTCTTAAGGAGTTCTAACTGTGTACCAAGTGTTCAAATGTCTACGCTAAACTATGTGGGGCAGGTTGACATTGAGCTGTTCAGCAATTTGGACCCTTTTAAATTCCATTAAAATACAAAATGTTCATGCACACTTGAAGTGTGTGCAAAGTTTGGTGAGTTTTCGTATCTGTAGGCCTCCAAGAAGGCACTTCATTTCAGTGGAGAAAAATAAACAGTGAGGATATAATAGGCACTCGCAGCGCTTGGCTGCTTGGGCCTGATTAAAAGTGTTTATTTTCTTGGGTTACGACCAAGGGGCAAACTCAGCCGGCCAAATGTGATGCCAATGTGAAAGTGACAACATTTGCAGTTTCCCCCTCATCCACTAGGGGCTGGCTGCAGAAAGGAACAAGTTAACATTGACTCTCATATTAAAAATGCCGACTTCACAGCAGAAAAAAAAACATGTTTACTTACAGCCTGATTCAAAAAACAATTTTAGGTTTAATAGGTCAAGTTTCTCTGAACTTGACCATCAGTTGCTTCTGCAATTTTTTTGTGTGTTCATATGTTATTCGTTCACTTATTGGACAAAGATGGCTTACTCCATCCAAGAAGTATCTGCTCCATTTTCTTTGATAAGTAAAATTATATTTCTGCTGTGCATTTAAGATAACACTGCGAGGTTAAAAATTGGTTTCTTCTTTACATATTGATTATTAAAACTTGTTTTAATTGAAATTCACATAGTTTTACTGGAAGTTATGGACCAACAAGGCTTCATAATTTTATTTGACAATATTATTGAGTCTGCGTAGAAGGCAGAGGCGTAGCAGAGTCGCTCAACTGTGGTTTTCTGGCTAAAAGCGCCCGCCATTGTCCGTTAGCTTTAGTCAGCTCCGGGTTAGCTCGTAGCTACATCGGCTCAGAGTTTGATGGGTGTCATTCATCCACCCCCAACATCTACCCATTTTTTGTGTTTTCCGGGAGCGACGAGACGCATGACTAGGCCAAGATGGCGGTGGTGGGAACTGCCCATTGGGCTTCAATTCAGCTCTTCAGAAACCTACGGGTGACTTCCCGGATGCTCTGTCCATCCTATATAAACAGTCTATGGTTGCAACGCTATATTAGCAGATATTCATCTACACTTTTACACCACGTCATTGTTAAGTTTGTAACAGTTTTCTCAGCCGAACTATGTCCAGATTACTATGCAAAATTGGTTGAAGCTGCCATCTGACCAGTCAGCCTCATCGGCAGTGACTCATCAGTCTGCTAAAAGTCTCCTAGAAAATAATGAGCTGCTGGCCTGATTCACCCAATCAGCTTTTCAGGTGTATTGATACAGCTGGCAGCTTCCAAATATGTGACTTCATGTATTAACACCAACATTGTTTGGCTGATAAAACATCAGAAAAACGTAACGGCTTCCTGTAAAAGTAGAGACTGTTAAGACGAGGTAAGATAGTTCATCCCATTGATATAAAAGATTTCAGTTTTTGAGTTGTTGTTAAAATCTGCTTAAGTAGGTCCATCTAACTAACTGTATCCCAGCTGCCTCTGAGGGTTTCTGAACTTTTCAGCAAACTCACTGTGATATGACATCTGTCTACAACAGCTGAGGGAATTATTTCTGAGGATAATTTTACAGAACTTCACTTCAAAAATCAAAATATCCAAACATCCCATAAAGACCAAAATAATTGGGGAAAAAGTACTTCTTTGCTTTTTCAAACATTTTTCGAATGGGGAAGATACCTTTCAGTTCCAGTTATAATCAAACTAGGAAATCTGGCCTGTGGATTTAAAGTGTTTTTTTTAATGTTCTTAATTTTCGAAGGGAAATGGCTGTGGATTGCTATTTAAGGTCATTTTAAAATAATCAGAAAAGCTTAGCATTCAGTGTTTGCTTCTTTTTTGCTGTTAAATCCAGTCATGATGAAAATGAAATTATGTAGCATTAAAGACTGGATTAAAAATCCACTTTTATTTTACCCCCTATAAAGCATGAAAATCAATTTAGAAAGATGCATTTCCTTCATATAATATTGGATTGAATGGTAAACCCGCAAAAGACTGATAGAAACATTTAGTAAACATTATTTTGATGTAGTGAGATTATTGCACAGCGTTTCTGGTTTTACCTTCTGTTCCATAGCACAAGATGTGTAACTTGTCATTTATTCAGCTGCATTCAGCTGAGGACTCAGGTGCACAATACATGCTGATTAGAAGGTACCAATTAAAACCTGCAAGCCACGAGTGCTCAGGATCACAGTTGCACCCTGTACTTGTAATTCAGTTTTTTTTCTTCCACCACTTTTTCTAAAAATTATCACAATAATCTCTAAAATGCTCATTTGAAAAAAAGCAACAGTTTGTTGAAACATAGCTGCATGGATCTGCTGGATCGGATCGGATTTATAGATTCTGCTAGAATGTTTCCATGTTAACAGTGAGCCTGTTTATAATAGCTGAAACGTTTTTAGATTTAATAAGGGTCTTAAGAGCAGATACATGATCTGGTTACACAGCTGCTTCACAGATAACTCCCAGCCTAAATGTTTGCTAAAAGCCATAAACTAGCCTTGTTTGATAAAAAACAAACAAACAAAAACTTAGACATGGCGCCAACTAAGCACTTGCACGGTTAAAAACCATGAATTCCTTGACAGGACAGTCTGTGATAGCTGGTAGCAAATGGCAGCTAGAAAACGAAATGAACAAAGAATAGAATAGAATAGAATAAAAATCCCTTCATCATCCCCACACAAAAGAAAATCACACGCATCAGCAAAAAGTGACAGTAAAAGTATAAAGCATGAAAAACTGAATTAGGAATACTATGCTGTATGGTAAGGGCAAAATTACAAGATTTAAATACTGTGAAGTTAATTGAATTAGCATACTCCTGTTCAAGAAATGTGCAACTGAGCAGGATAATCTTAAAATATTTACAAAATGTACAAAATTAGCATGTGTATACGTGCTACTTACAAAGAATGACAAAGATAAATAAAACTGTGCAATAACAGCCGATATGTGATTTGAAATGAGAGCACAGTGCAAAGCAGTGATGCAAATGAAAACAATTGTAAATAAAGCACAAAAAGTACTGCTATAATAATAACCTACCTACAAGAAGTTATATTTCTTTACTGATATAAGCATTGTTTGATTGCAGCATCCTATCTACCATCAACACAATGAGGGCTACTACTAGCACTACTTCTACTACCATGGATGACCTCAGGTCTCAGGAGATGTTTTGTTATTTACAATAAAACATGTAAAACATTAAACAGCAGAAATTCTACCAAAAACTTCAAATATATTTGAGAAATAGAGATACAGAGCCCTTCATAGGGTTCTGAACACCTTTTAGCCATTTCCCCTACACAAGCTTACCTGGAACCTTGGTACCTGTGGTTAAAACTGGTTTGGTTTGGTCTTTAGAGTTTAAAGAGTGAAGAGCCAACCAACAGTTTTCTGATCTTGTCCCAAGTATCCAGGTCCCTCATTTATCAGCCGTACTTACGTACAGATCTGTGCGTATTTCGTGTGTAGGAACAATTTTACGCATTTCGTGGTATTTACCATCTTGTACTTATGCGTAGAAATGTTCCTAAGAACAGCTCAAAGTTTTACTTTGACTGAATGTTTATCTCATCAGTTTATCACCTCCGCCAAGGAGCTCATGTTGGTGTCTGTCTTTTAGCAAAATAACTCTTAAAGCAACACTAAATAAGTTTTGCTCTCTGGGTCTACAGTTAGGAAAAATGTATTGTTTTCTACTACTGTCGTAAAATCTGTTATGGTTACACCAGGGGATTCACATCTGCAAGCGATACCCTCTAACGTTACAGATTTTCATGTCTTGGGCAGCCTTTGTGTCAAATATCTTCATCCCAGGAACATTTTCTATATTTCAGCATGTCATATGTACGGTGGCGTAGAGCTGTCAGCCATATAATAAAGAGATTAGACAGAATCACGTTATAACGTTATTGTAAAAACGTGAAAACTACCTGAGACTAAAACGTTATAACGTGATAGTTTCACGTTTTTACAATAAACTATCACATTATAACGTCATACGGTCTCATTTCTTTATTATATGACTGACAGCACTGATCTGACGATCTGTGCTACCTCCTCAGAATGTCCTACCGTAGCGCGCATCTGTCAGTGCTACCCCTTGAAAAGTTTGTTTACATGCCGAAAACAACAACTGTTAGCTTTGATGTTAAACATAATCATCGGAAAATATTTTTCAAGTGACGGGATTGAAGTGGCAGTTTAGCAGTAATGCCTAACATAGCAAAAAAAATGATGAATAAAGAAAACTTTTCTTTCAATCCACAGAACATGCTACCTGTTTAATATAAAGCTAAACTAGCACATAAAGATGCACTAAAAACCATGATCAGAATATCCTAGCTGTTAAATAGGCCTATAGATGAATAGCACACTCTGGAAATCTGTTAGTTTGTAAAGCAGCGAATGAATTTATACCAAGCCAGTAAGACGTAGAGCAGATAGCAGTATTATTACTCCAAAATATTAAAATGTAGTAGCCTATGATTATAAGCACATATAGCCCTCAAAATACAGCACATTTACTGTACGACTAATTAATGGGACTTGTTTACATGCAGCGTAATGACATCACAGAAGTGAAACTAATATAGGACTGTCATGTAAACTTGAAACTAGTAGCTTAAGGAAAGCCTTACAATATTTTGAATAAAAATTAGCCAGTAATAAAATAATTTGAATAAAACTCATCGTAAACTTCAAAGTAATAAAACAGATGAAATGGATCTTCCAGGTAGGAATTCTTGATGACAGATTTGCTGAGTAAGCGAATTGTGTCGTAACATCGAAATGTGCATGTGGTTAGCACAGATAGTGGAACACCGGTGTACAGATGAATACAATTTTGGCTCCGTCATGATGGCGATTGTTCAAGCTACCTGCTGCTAGGTATCTTCCATTTATATGTACCTGTATGCTCCACCCAGAGAGCCTTGCAGGACGCTGCACCTACCGGCTGTTGTGAAGTCTGCCGTAAAGCAAGTTGCATTTGAACTACAGAACCGCTACCCTACGACCCAAACTTACATAGTGCTGTTATGGCCGATAGAGGGCCGCAAAGCGAATGCAGAAGTGCCGTTTCACCCTGTTATGAGTTGATCAACCACTGACACGAGTACGGAAACAATATTCTAAGGTAAAAAAAAAAACTCTTTAGTGTTGCTTTAAAGTTGTGGACGGATTTGGATTAAACTTTCAGGAAATGTTAGACATTTGCCAAGGAATTAATGATTAGATTGTGGGGGTGATCATGCATGGAGAGGCTGTGAATGGCAATCACTTTTACGGAGGTCTGTGCTCTCCATGGACTTTTTTTACTTGTCACATCAAGCTCTTAAGTTTAAAATGATGTTGTTACACTGATAAATAAAAGGTTTGCAAACTGTACTTTGGAAACTGGATGGTCCTGCTTATCGGTACAGCGGGTTGTCTCTGTCTCCATGCGTACTGATGCCAGCCAAAGCAGTGTCTCCAATAACGCATGGCAACACACGGACAAAAAGACGCTAAAACAAATAGCTTTCACGTGCGCAATACAATTCCACGACAACAAAATGTGACAGGGGAATCAGCGGCATTTTGCTCCCCCTTATATTTCAAATCTCGCGCATATCAGCGAGCCAGTTCCCGAATCGATCAAGTGGTACGGACTGTCGGCGAGGCCTCGAACATCGCTGCATCACAAAAAATCTTCCTGGATTCCCCGACACACACTTCGAGGCCTTGACTCAAAGTACACATCACTAATCTCTAAAACTGGACAGAAATGTTTCAAGGAAATTACCAAATCATATCAAGTGTATTCATGCTTGCATTAGCTAAATATGAAAGCACAGGTGTTGAATTCAAGTCATCAGGCCAGTGTTCTGGAATGTTTAGCTGCATCTCCACTCAACACGCCTGAATCAGGTAATTAGGTCATGAACTGGACTCTGTAGAACATGATGGGATGCTGAAAAAACTATTTTTTGATCATTTCATTCAAGGTGTGTTGGACCAGAGACTCATCTAAAACCTGCAGTACACCAGCCCTTGAGGACTGGAGTTTGACACCCCTGAATTAAAGCAAACTGCTCAGCAAGAAACCATAAAGAGGAAAATTTGAGTTATTTCAAGATTGTGGATTTTTTAAAATCAGATGCATATTTGGAAAATAATTACATTGTTATGCTTTACAATGTGAGTCACTGCTAAATCATTATAGTGGTTTACCTAACTGAGTTATCCTGAGATGGAGGACCAAATACAGATCTGCAGAATCTAAAACAAATGGAAGAATAGGAGAGACTGAAACATCTGGAATGTCATCGGTGAGCTGTAATACTGATGAAATGTAACATTTTTTTTCAAGCCATCACATTTTCATGCATATTCCTGCTATTGCTCTTATGACTTTAATTAAGTATTGGTCTGAAATTTTCTAGTCATAATGACCACTCAAAGCGCTTTAGGAATTCACCCATTCGCACTCACAAGCGTGCATACATTTATATACCGATTGGTAGGCAGCTTGGGGTTAAGTGCCTTGCCCAGGGGCACATCTACATGTAACAGAACATGAAACTACAGCCCTCCGATTACAAGCTTCTACTCTACGCACCGAGCCACGATCACAATCACCCCAACAAAAGTACATTTTTATAACTTTTTTGCTAATTTCAAATCCAGTTAGTAGAAGAAGGAACCAAATGGATGCAGACAGGATCAAGCACAAAGAAAAACGTTTAATAATAAAACCTAAGGACTCAAGACGCTAACTACAAAACGGACAGCATGAAACAAAAGGTATGGCATGACCAGAAGAAAACAGGGTAATAACAGGCAGATGGGCAAACGAAGGGTGGGATTACTGACTGAGAAAAGGTGCACTGACGAAGCCAGACTCTTCTACAGTCTTCCTAATTTCCACTCTTGGCGTTACGGGCAATCAAACCCAAGAAAAATAAATGATGCTCCTGGATTGGCTGCTTTTCCAACGGCAGCCAATAGTGTGTCAAGTAGCATTGTGCCGAGGTATTGCAGCTTCCCAGGCTTTTGTAATGAATATTGTAGATATGGTCTACAGCAATATAGTCCCCAACCCTGGTCCTCAGGGCCCACTGTCCTACATGTTTCCCCACTCCTGCCCACCTGACTCAACTGATTGCATTACCTCATTAGCATGTCTACAATTGCTGCAGAAGACTATTATCTCCTATTCATTTAAGACATGTGTGGGAAACACCAAAACATGCAGGATAGTGGTCCCAGAGGACCAGAGTTAGGGACCTCTGCTCTGTGGAACAATCTTCGAATAGACAGATTTTCTACAGATAATTTGGATTAACGTTGTACAGAAAAATCCGCAAATAGGCAACAGTCCACTGTATATACACAGATGAAACCAGAAATTTACATATATCAAATAAAAACTCATTCCATTTTTAAAATCATACCAAACTTCTTTTGTTTTAGGTCCATTAGAATTACCAACATTATTTCTATTTACTAAAGGCCACAATAATGAGAGAAAGAAGAGATTTATTTATTAATATCTTCAAAATCAGAACTTTACATACAGAATGATTACTATCACTTTAAACAATGAGGGAAAGCCCAGATGATGATGTCATGCCTTCGGACCTTCTGATTGATAACTGATACATTTTAAATAATTAGAGGCACACCTGTGAATGCATTTTAAGGCCACACCTACAACAAACTACCTTCTTGGTTGACACGACATCAAAATCAAAACAAATCAGCCAAGACATCAGGAAGGGAACTGTGGAGATACACAAGCCTGGTTCATCATTGGGAACTATTTCCAGATGCTTAAAGGGGGCTCATCTGTTCAAAGAGTTATACGCAAGTATAAACATGATGGGAAAGTCGAACCATCACACTGCTCAGGAAGGAGACAAGTTCTGTGTCCCAGAGATAAACATGTTTTGGTCTGAAATGTGCAAATGGACCCAGTAAATAAAGGCCAAACACTTTGTGAAGATGCTGGCTGAAGCTGGTAAGGCAGTGTCATTATCCACAGTGAATATTGTCCTGTACCAACATGGGTTGAAGGGCCACTCAGCGAGGAGGGAGAGTCATTAATCCAAGCAAAATATATAAAAGCCAGATTGCAGTGTATAAATGCACACAGGGACAAATACCTTCATTTTTGTAGGCATGTCCTGTGGTCTGATAAAACTAAAGTGGATCTGATTGGGCATAATGACTATCGTTACATTTAGAGGAAAAAAGTTAGATGCTTGTAACCCTGGGAACACTGTTGCAACTGTGATGTATAGGGGTGGCAGCATCATGTTGTGGGGCAGATTTGCTACAAGAGAAACTAAGAGATGAGGAGAGGAAAGAACATTATGTGGAAATTTTGAAGCATCATCTAAAGACATCAGCTAGGAAGTTAAGGCTGTGGTGCAAATGGGCCATTTAAATAGACAATGACCCTCAGCATCCAGCCAAAGTGGTTACAAAGTGGCTTATGGACAACAAAGTCATTGTTTTGGCATGGTCATCACAAAGTCCTTATCTCAATCCTTGTGGGCAGATCTAAAAAGTTGTGTGTGATGAGGTGGCCTTGAAACATGACTATATATAGACAACACATTTTCAGAAAAACGTTCTTGCTCTTTCTAATAAAAGCCAGCTCATTCGGTTGCTTTTTTGCAGAATTTTGAAACATGTAAACAATGTTTTTAGTAGCACCAAACAGTGAGTCATGCTTTTAAATTCCCCTCTATTAAGCACTGTTTACTCATCTGTCTCATCATAAGATCTGACAGTAAAGCCAGAATAGCACCGCTGATACTGACTAACACATTTCTCATCGTACTGCCCTCCCTCTGCCTGCTGAGATCTCTCAGGATAGGCTTTAATATTACATGCGGGACTTGTCATGGCAGTGCAATGGATTACTGTGGTCAACTTTTGACCCCTTCCCGTCTCAAAAGTCCTATGTGGTTTTGTGGCTATTTAGGTCTTTAGCTCTGACACAGTGGAGTCAAGAGGTGATTGACTGCTTTAGCTGCTCCAGTATTCAGTTTAAGGAATCTGTAGCAGTTTAACCAGGCTGGAAAATATTTCTATAAACTTAGGACAAAAAGGATGGACAGTTTGATTTCGGTCACTTTTTGTCCGATCTGTAATGACACTTCTTGTCAGTAAAGCTTACAAGATTAGAAAGCTTGTTTATTTCCTCTTAAATGGGCAAAAGGAAAGGAAAATGTAATTGTGGAATGAGCAACAGAGTTGAGTATATGGGTTTCCCCTATTTAAAGCATGCTAAATCCTCTCTGCCAGTGCCAAAACAGCTTTTGGTGGAGGTAGTGTGATGGTGAGGGGTGGCAAAAAGGATTGTCATGGGAGGCAATCTTGAAGCTGTGGTCCATAGCATGACGTCGTCAAGGAGAGGACATTTGAACGGCAATAAGCTCCCGCCCCTGCTCCCCCTCCCCTTCTGGAAGGTGCTGAAAGCCACGCCTCATACTGCACACACGAAAGGACTTTTAAAATGTTTACATTTTCCTTGAGAAGTAGGTGAAGGAATCGGTGACTTCGACACTTTGGTTTTGGTTGCTCCATTGCAAACCTTCGGCTTCTTCTTCGTTAGTGCGTTAAGCTGACTGAGGCGAGTCAACTCCTAGTGCACGCTGAAGACTGGGGCGCATTCTCGTTGATTGACAGCTCTGTCTAGTGGATTCGCAAATCTATTGTCAGCGCTCTAGGCGCACGTAAATGATTCGGTTTGCTGTGGAGGGACTTCTAAAATCTAAATTCTGAAAGATTAGCTACTTTATAACATAAAACAGGGCCAGACAGTCAAATGTAAGCGTTTTTTAATTTGCTTAAAAAAAACTATGTATCCCAGCATTTTGCAACCAATGGCAATTTCACAACTCCCCTCTTAGAGACCGAATGATTAGATAATGGGATGCGATCCGACAGCAGAGTGCGAGGAGGCTGGTGACCAGAGTCCAGTTTTCCCATGCTCTGAGGCCCCTGTTTATCAAATACATAAAATGGTTAGTGGTCACCCAGACAGTTCTTCAAATTTCATTCATCTAAACCAAGGAAAAACAAATGGTCAAAAAGAGCCAGTAGTAGAATGAGCTTTTTGGCTTCGTCAGAGAGGTAGCAAGTTTTTCTTTAACCCACATGCTCTACTGCTTAAGCCACAAATACAATTTCCTTAAAAATGTGGCCCCATTTAAATAGAAATAAACAGGCTTTCCAAGGGTATCAGATTTATGGCCAAAACGCCTTGATACAACAAAGAAATCATCAACCAAACACAAACTGAAGGAAAACTCAAGGAAGGGTTTTGCATAATTTTGTTTGGTCATGTTATTACACACATTTTTCACTCCACATTGCGATTTCCAGAGACGCCTGTTCACGGTTAAACATTTCTAAGGGCTTAACGGTGCCACAATCAGGAGCCAAATTTATTCCAATGCTTTGCAACAGCAATTTTGATTGTTGTTTGAGAGAAATCCAGTTCCAATTATCAAAGACAGCTTGTTTACCTCTAATAAAAACAAGCCATTAAAAAAAATATGGATTATTTTGCTCAATGCCTTGAGCAGATTCTCCGGAGCAGCATCAGTCTTCATTTGATTTCATTAGGTTTGATGAGCGGATTGTTTGGAATAGGCAGCGTGATAGCATCTCCCTCCTGCTAAGCCTGCGTCTTCTTGTAGCTCGCACATCCCATCTGCTTGTCACCGCTTAATATGAACGGAGTCGCTCGAGCTGAAAATGTGTTGCAGGACTAATGTTTACGGAAACCAGTTATCCTAATGCAGGATGAAGCTAGCTGCATAATGCCTGAACATCGGGCTTATGGTGCAGTGTGCATGACAAATATATAAATGATTAGAAAAGGCAGTCTGTAGAGCATTTACTCACTGCTAATGGAGATGCAGTGTTTTTTTTTGGGGGGGGGAGAAAAAACAATGTGTTTGTCTGTAATAATTTAAAGCTGCAGCGATGATGTAATGAAAAGAATTGCTTTTACACGGACAGTCAATTTCAGCCTCTAACATCATTATCATGGACACATATTAGCAGCTCTCCATGATGTTAATAATTTAAATACCTTAATTCCTGTCTGTGGGTTTTCTAGAACAGATAGGCAGAGGCTGTGTAACAATATGAATTGCATTTCCATGCCAATTCTTTCAAATGTTTAATTTTTATTCAGGAAAATGGTGGATTGCCACCGTCAGGTCGGAAATAAGTTACTGCCCCAAGAGAAGCGGTTTAAGTACCCTGGAGTCTTGCTAATCACTGAGGGTGAGACTAAGTAGCTTATTAGTGTACATAGGCTGGAAAAGTCTGAAATATGATTGATGTTCTATCCAGGTCTGGATAAGTGTGGAAAGATATCTGTATTCCCAGATTTCATTCTCTGT
This sequence comes from Valencia hispanica, assembly GCA_963556495.2. Taxonomy (NCBI): domain Eukaryota; kingdom Metazoa; phylum Chordata; class Actinopteri; order Cyprinodontiformes; family Valenciidae; genus Valencia; species Valencia hispanica. Next base: position 46,271,206 of record OY747708.1, read on the forward strand.
CTCAGTATGTTATTTTACACTTGGTTCATGTAAAACTAGGAAAGTAGAGCACATCACCCCAGTTCTAAAGTCCTTATACTGGCTCCCTGTAGCTCAGAGAATAGACTTCAGAATACATTAACTAATTTATAAATCATTGAATGGCTTAGCACCAAAGTATGTTAAAGATCTGCTGTTACTATATTAAACCCCCAGAACACTCAGGTCCTCTAATTCCAGTCTACTTAACATCCCTAGAATTTGAACCAAACATTGAGAAGCAGCTTTCAGTTTCTGTGCTCCTCTAATCTGGAACAAACTTCCAGACAACTGCAAAGCTGCTGAAACACTGAGTTTTTTTAAATCAAGGCTAAAATCCCATCTGTTTAGAGCTGACTTTGAGTAAGTGATTAATAATAGCTGGACTGTCATATGTTTTGTGTCACTAATGTTGGGTTTTATGCTTTTGGTTGGTTTATTGCTGCTTTTATTTGATCTCCTAATCACACAAAGCACCTTTAATGTCACAGTGGTGCAGTTGGTAGCACTGTTACCTTGCAGCAAGAAGGCCCTGGTTTGAGTCTGGCCTAGGGTCTTTCTACACTCAACAAAAATATAAACGCAACACCTTTGTTTCTGCTCCCATTTTTCATGAGATGGACTTAAAGATCTAAAATTCATTCCAGATACACAATATTACCATTTCTCTCAAACATTGTTCACAAATCAGTCTAATGTGTGATAGTGAGCACTTCTGCTTTGCTGAGATAATCCATCCCACCTCACAGGTGTGCCACATCAAGATGCTGATCTGACATCATGATTAGTGCACAGGTGTACCTTATACTGCCCACAATAAAAGGCCTCCCTGGAATGTGCAGTTTTTTGCTTTATTGGGGGTCTGGGGACTAAGAACCGGTCAGTATCTGGTGTGACCACCATTTGCCTCATGCAGTGCAACACATCTTCTTCACATAGAGTTTATCAGATTGTCAATTGTGGCCTGTGGAATGTTGGTCCACTCCTCTTCAATGGCTATGCGAAGTTGTTGGATATTAGTGGGAACTGGTACACGCTGTCGTATACGCCGGTCAAGCACATCCCAAACATGCTCAATGGGTGACATGTCCGGTGAGTATGCTGGCCATGCAAGAACTGGGACATTTTCAGCTTCCAAGAATTGTGTACAGATCCTTGCAACATGGGGCCGTGCATTATCTTGCTGAAACATGAGGTGATGTTCATGGATGTATGGCACAACAATGGGCCTCAGGATCTCATCACGGTATCTCTGTGCATTCAAAATGCCATCAATAAAATGCACCTGTGTTCTTCGTCCATAACAGATGCCTGCCCATACCATAACCCCACCACCACCATGGGCCACTCGATCCACAACATTGACATCAGCAAAGCGCTCACCCACACAACGCCACACACGCTGTCTGCCATCTGCCCTGAACAATGTAAACCGAGATTCATCCGTGAAGAGAACACCTCTCCAACGTGCCAGACGCCATCGAATGTGAGCATTTGCCCACTCAAGTCTGTTACGGCGACGAGCTGGAGTCAGGTCAAGACCCCGATGAGGACGACGAGCATGCAGTTGAGCTTCCCTGAGACAGTTTCTGACAGTTTGTGCAGAAATTGTTTGGTTATGCAAACCAGTTGTTTCAGCAGCTGTCTGAGTGGCTGGTCTCAGACGATCTTGGAGGTGAACCTGCCGGATGTGGAGGTCCTGGGCTGGTGTGGTTACACGTGGTCTGCGGTTGTGAGGCCGGTTGGATGTACTGCCATATTCTCTGAAACGCCTTTGGAGACTGCTTATGGTGGAGAAATGAAGATTCAATGCATGAGCAACAGATCTGGTTGACATTCCTGCTGTCAGCATGCCAATTGCACGCTCCCTCAATGCTTGTGGCATCTGTGGGATTTTGCTGTGAGACAAAACTGCACATTCCAGGGTGGCCTTTTATTGTGGGCAGTATACGGTACACCTGTGCACTAATCATGATGTCAGATCAGCATCTTGATGTGGCACACCTGTGAGGTGGGATGGATTATCTCAGCAAAGCAGAAGTGCTCATTATCACACATTTAGACTGATTTGTGAACGATGTTTGAGAGAAATGGTAATATTGTGTATCTGGAATGAATTTTAGATCTTTAAGTCCATCTCATGAAAAATGGGAGCAGAAACAAAGGTGTTGCGTTTATATTTTTGTTCAGTGTACATGGAGTTTGCCTGTTCGCCCTGTCCATGCGTGGGTTCCCTCCAGGTACTCAGGCTTCCTCCCACAGTCCAATAACATGACTGTTAGGTTAATTGGTCTCTCTAAATTGGTGTGTAAGTGTGCATGCATGGTTGTTTGTCCTATGTGTCTCTGTGTTGCCTTGCGATGGACTGGCGTCCTGTCCGCCTCTCGCCTGATGAATGCTGGAGATAGGCACCAGCCCCACACAACCCTGCAGGTGATGGACAGGTATAGACAATGGAGGGATGGATGGATGGATGGATGGTAATTAACAAAACAACAGAAACAAAAAAAATGGATGAACTCTGTAAACAAAACTGAGCTTCAAAAATTACTAATCATTTGGCTCAAACAAGGAAAACAGTAAAAACTACCAGCTAGGAGTTTTGTCAACAAACAAAAAAAAAGTGCAAACTAACAACAAAAACACACTATATGTATATATATATGTGTGTATATATATATAGATATATATATATATATATATATATATATATATATATATATATATATATATATATATATATATATATATATATATATATATATATATATATATATATATATATATATATATATATATATATATATATATATATATATATATATATATATATATATGTAAACATATCCCATTTTACCAATACGGATATATGGACCATATTTGTGTTTTTCATCCAGTATCTTTGGTAGACAGAGGGAGACACGCAAGGAAAACAAACAAGCATGCAAACAGAAATTATAGTGGCCAGAAAAATTATCCAACTCATTTCAATTTATCATACAATTAATGGATTTATTGTTTAATGTGACAGGCCTACAAACTTGTCTGTGAAACGGCTGAAGTTTGCAGATGACACTTCTGTTATTTTTCTGATCCAGGACAACGATAAGTCTGCGTACAGACTGGAGGCGAATTTGCTGGTCCACTGGTGCAGTCAGAACCATCTGGAGCTTAACCAGCTCAAGACAGTGGACTTCCAGAGAACGCTCCTCACACTCCCTTGCCTCACAATCCTCAACAACACTGTATCTACTGTGGATCACTTGTGGCTGCTAAGAACCACCCTATCTCAGAACTTGAGATGGGCCTCACACATGGACACAGTTGGGAAGAAGGGCCAGACTGCATTTTCTGCTGCAACTCAAGAAGTACAACCTTCCACAGGAGCTGCTGGTCATCTTCTACACCGCCATTATTCATTCTGTCCTGTGTTAGTCCATCACTGTGTGGTTTAGGTCATCCACAAGACAGGACAAGTCAACAAGCGCAGTCTCATAATGTGCACTTCGCCGTAATGTTTTATTCATAAATACCAAATCGAAATGCTTATAACAAATTGTTAATTATTCTAAAAAAAAAGATGCCAAATTTAAGACTATAATTAAAAACAATAATTCCTTTTTTCTGAAATGTAATGTTTTTAAGGCCTTAAATTTGACTCTACTGAATTCAATGCTTTTTTAAGACTTTAAGACCCCGGGGCTACCCTGTTTTTATGATTGTATTTTAAGGTCGTTTTCAGACCTGATAGCCCAGTAGACCCGGTTGGATTGGGGATCAAAATTGCAACATTGTTGCTTTTTTTTTTTTGCTGGTGTGGTTCGCTTTCACAATGTACTGTCAAACAAACCAAATTTGTGCAACATGTTTACCTCCCTCCCTGGGGTGGCGCTGCAACAAGAAGCGCCGCTTTGAGGGACACTTTCCTGCTTCATGAAATGTAAAGAAACATGCATTGGCATCCGATTTGAGAGGTTTTAGGATTGCTCTGTTGTTGAGCACTGGGTTCAGCATGAGCAGAGAAAGAGGCAGAGTTGTTCATTCATTTTTGTTGTATTTACCCAGAATGCCATGCACCGTAGTCCGTTTCCTGCTTTTGGAGCCTCCCCAGCCCGCTTAGCACTCATATATGCAATTGAACCGGACCAGAGTTCACTTCAACCGAGCCGAGAACTTGGTTTTCAGGTTGACCAGAGTTTACGTCTTTGGTTTGCATCAGAGTTTGGTTACACATTCACACCTTCACTAACGAACCGTATTTTCTGACCAAACGAACTACAGTTCAATTAAAGCGGACTAAACAGGGCTGGTGTGAATGCACCCTAAATGTCTTTATTGACAGCAAAGCAGAACCAAGGACAAATTCCTTGTTTGTGTGCACCAACTTGGCAAATAAAGCTGACTCTGATATCTCCTTAGACTATAGTTATGAAATAAAAACTTAGCTTTGCTGAAATCTTAATCCTTTTCTGTGCTCAACATCTGACAAATTCATGAGACAGAGCTTGAATGCGTTGCTTACGTTTCACCAAACCTATATAGAGCACATCATTTCAACTTTACTCTACCCAAAGGACATTCTCAATGAAAGCTGTTTTTTTAAGTATCCAGATGCACTCCTGAGCCTTCTTGCCATTTTATTTTTAGAACAGTACAAGGATTTCTCCTGATACTCCTTGAAAACAAGCCAAAGTTGTTTAGCCTTTTTGTTTTCCAACTTTCCTGTAATAAATGTCATCACTCGACACACTAACTGGAGGCTGTAGAGTCTGCAATGTAGCTCTGGAGTTTTAGCGGTTTTCTTGAGACTTCTGATTCGACCTCCGGGTGAACCTGCTGGGACGTGACCCACTCTTGGGAGCATATTACTTTCACTCAAAAACACCACTTGAGCTGTAGGGGAAGCCATTAGATCACTACCAAGTGTTGATGACACAAACATTTTACAGCAAGAAACACTGAACACCCAACAGCTATTTGTTTAAAAAAAATACTTTCTAGATATTTTAAGCACATTTTTGCCAGAATGAACCTGTTACCTCTATGCACGATCTGCATGTATATATGTTATCTGCATTTACAACTTTTCTCTTTCCAAAAGAACAATTACAGACAACAATCACTTGATAACAACCAATGTAACTGGAGACATAAAATGAGAAAGGCCTGTCTTGATTGCCGTGTTATGCGGATTTGTTAAACTTTTATCAATCCTTTGTTCGATTGTTCTCCACATGACTCTTTTTTTCCCTCCTCTTTTCACATTCCAATATGCTGGGGTCCACAGCGCCGCATCTTCTCTGACTGAATGTTATCATTTTGGGGACGAGCAGAAAGTTCTTCACTCTTGTCTTTGAATTATAAATGGAGGAATGTGCAGGAGATTTTATCTACAGTACATGAGGAGTGTTAATTAATTAAACACTCCTGTCTCTTTACTTGGCTTCTTAATTACAAGTGAATTAAACAATGCCCAATGTGAATTGTGTCTAATCAGAGGAATAGATTTACCCAATTAAAGTGCCCTCCAGCCAGGAGGTGGGAGCAAAAAATATGTTGCAGACTTGCTCATAAATCCAAGTATTGGTTGGAGCTGAGAGGCGGGGTGAGGGGATTAACATACAGTGGCTCTTTCTCTGTGCTTGGGAATGCAAAACCCAATATACAAAGAAATTAGCAATTGGTGGGGCGACGCGTGGCGTAGCGGTAGAGCAGGGGCCCTGTATGCAGAGGTTACAGTCCTCGACGCGGCTGTCCCAGGTTTGATTCCTAGCCTCGGAACATGTGCCGTATGTCTTACCTCTTCTCCCTCCCATTCTTCCTGTCTAGCAACTTTCAAATAAAGGCCAATAGAGCCAACAAAAAATAAAAAAAGACATTAACAATTGGTAATCATGGGGTCAAAAACTATCTTGAAGGAACTACTTTTTTCCTACACTTCTTTCGGCATAATGTGTAAATATTAATGTGACTTGCAAAAAACCCCCCAAAAACTGAGCATGTTCATATTTTATGATGTTACAGTATCAAGCTTCAGTTTATTGAATTTTAATTACTTACATTTTATTTGATAAACCTATGTAGTAAGTGCTTTAAAATGTCCCCCTTTACTCAGATCCCTCTAAATAAAATTAATTGCTACTAATTCATCTATCCATCCGTTGTCTGTGCCACTTGTCCTTGCAGGGACGCTGGTGCCTACGAGAGGTGAGGTAGACCCTAGACAGGTCTCCAGTGCATTGCAGGACAACACAGGACAAACAACCATGCACGCACACGCATACCTAAGGAAAATTTTGAGAGACCAGTTAACCTAACAGTCATGTGTTTGGACTGTGGGAGGATGCTGGAGTACCTGGAGAGAACTCACGCACGCACAACGAGAACATGCAAGCTCCATGGCCAAAGACCCCAAAACGGGGCTTCGAACTCAGGACCTTCTTGCTACAAGGAAACATTGCTACCAAATTACGCCACGGTGCAGCCCGTTTCATCCAGCTAGTAAATCGAGTCCACCTGCGTGTCATTTAATCTCTGAATAAATACGGCTGTTCGCCTCGGGGTTCTTCTTTTAGAGTACAAACGGCATTATGCAGACAAAGGAACGCAGCAAACACGTCACGGAGAAAGGTGTGAGGATGCTGAGCAAGGTTGGGTTATAAAGCAAGACCACAAGCCTTGAACATCTCACAGAGCACTCGTTAATCAGTCACCTGAAAACTAAAAGAATAGGGCTTCACTGCAAACCAACTGAAACATGGCCATTCACCTAAACTGGAAATGAATCAAAAGAACTTCAGAGAGTCAGTTGACGGCTGCAGTTGAAAGGAAAGGTTTTAGCCATGTACTTCACAAATATGGTCTTTTTGGGAAAGCTGCAAGCAAAAAGCCTGTGTTAAAGGAAAACCATTACAAGTCCTGTTTGCCATTTGATTTGGAAACGTGTGGAGGAAGATGCTGTGGTCCGACAAGACCAACATTGAACGTTTTGGTTTATATGCAAAACACTTTGTCTGGTAAGAAATACCCACACACATTCCATCTGAACACAAATCATAAACCTGATGACAGCATCATGTTGTGGGACTGCTTTTCTTTATCAGGGACAGGGAATCTGGTCAGACTTGATGGGGAAAAAAGAAGGAGATGAATACAGCCTAATCCGGGAAGAAATCCTTTTAGAGGCCATAAAAGACTTGAGACTGTGGAAGTCTATCACATAAATAAAAACATTGTGGCTGTTCAGCACATTAAAAAAACATCCTTTCTGAAAAAGATTTTTTTCTCAAACTGCTTGGTTACAAGTTAATGCAATTACTAATGGAAAGCAATTTATTTGTATTACATGTTTAATTATATGGATTTACAAGACCTACTCAGATTCAGTATTAGAGGATTAACCTTAAGTGTTGCTTTCTGGTATTCAAGTTATATCATGAATTATTTTCACCATTTCTCAATAAAACCCTAAAACTGTAATCACAATTTAGACATGTACTGTCTAAGCCCAGATGTGTAAAAAAAACGTACGCTGCTGGCCCCCAGCTTTAGCTTCGCTGCTCGGGGGAGCTTGCGCTGCACTCAGGTTAAAGTTGAAATTTGTTGAGCAGATACTTGTGCAGCCAGTAAAGACAGGAGGCATATTAAACTGCTCCAGACCGAGGAGGAAGCTGTCAATGCGACAAGCCCAGCAAATGCCATGTAGATCAAGATTTAATCACCTTGGTTTAACAATTTTAATTAAATTTCAATTCAGTTTATTTATATAGCGCCAATTCACAACAGATGTCATCTCAAGGCACTTAACAAGAAGTCATTTCAAAACATTTATACAAACATTCCAATCAGTTAAAAAGTTTCCTATCTAAGGAATCCCAGCAGATTGCGTCAGTCATTGGCGTGAGGTTGACGCAGACTTTCCAACCACAGCAATCCTTCAGCAATCCCTCATACTGAGCAAGCATGTGGCGACGGTGGAGAGGAAAAACTCCCCTTTAACAGGAAGAAACCTCCAACAGAACCAGGCTCAGTAGGACCGGCCATCTGCCACGACCGTCTGGGGGTTTGAGAAGACAGAGCAGAAACACAGAAGGAACAGAAGATCTGATATAAGAGAACTTTCTATGTTACAGAAAGTAAAAAGTTGATAACAGGACACAGTGGATGTTCAGTTACTGAGAGGATCATCCCAGTCGATGCCCCCCGTCCAACAGGGCATTGCAGCCAAGCAGGATACCAGACCAGGTATATCTTCTATGGAGAGAAAAACACTGAGAGAAAACAAAGTTAACACTCGAAATAACAGAATTTACTGTAATACAACTGGAGAGTCGTAGGAAAAAAGGAAGTAGCAGAGTGAAGAAAATTGTAAGTCTGTCCTCCAGCAGTCTAAGCCTATAGCAGCATAACTACAGAGATAGCTCAGGATGACCTAAGCCACTCTAACTATAAGCTTAATCAAAAAGGAAAGTTTTAAGCCTGGCCTTAAAACTAAACAGAGTGTCTGCCTCACGGACTAAAGCTGGGAGCTGGTTCCACAGGAGAGGAGCCTGATAACTAAAAGATCTGCCTCCCATTCTACTTTTAGAAATCCTAGGAACTACAAGTAAACCTGCAGTCTGAGAGCGAAGGGCTCTGTTGGGAACATAAGGAACAATTAGATCTCTGATGTATGATGGAGCTTGATTATTAAGGGCTTTGTATGTAAGAAGAAGGATCTTAAATTCTATTCTGGATTTAACAGGGAGCCAATGAAGGAAAGCTAAAGAAGGAGAAATGTGATCTCTCTTTTTAATATTCATCAGAACTCTTGCTGCCACATTTTGGATCAACTGAAGGCTTTTAATGGCATTTTGTGGACTACCTGTGGGCTACATTTTGTAGAACCAAGGACAAATTCCTTGTTTGTGTGCACCAACTTGGCAAATAAAGCTGACTCTGATATCTCCTTAGACTATAGTTATGAAATAAAAACTTAGCTTTGCTGAAATCTTAATGCATTTCTGGGCTCAACATCTGACAAATTAATGAGACAGAGCTTGAATGCGTTGCTTACGTTTCACCAAACCTATATAGAGCACATCATTTCATTGATGGAATGACAGCATGCGGCTAAACATGTCATCACTGGTCCGATCAGGCAGGGGACCAGAAAAGATTACCGAGTCTGACATTGTTTTGGCAAACTTACACACCGAAGCAACACTAATTTTAGTGACCTCCGAGTGGCGTAACCAGGTGTCATTACCGCCAGCGTGAATAACTATCTTACTGTATTTACGCTTATCTGACTAGCAATAATGTCACAAAATCTCATCCTACACAATACAGTCCCTCTGTCTGTCCTCATGAAGATTTAATCACCTTGGTTTAACAACTGATCATAGCTGCTGACATTGCAGGGGAGTAGGCCAATTTTTATACGTTTGCAAATTATTTGACCACTTGGGGTACATCATCGACAGCGTAGCATTTAGCCTTCAGCCCAAGAGGGTCAAGATGGTCTGTTCTTAAGTATGGAAAAAAAGACAGTGGCAAGGATGACATACATGTTCAAGTAAAGGTTCTGAACTCAACCCTATGACTGTGTAATATGAGCTGTACCTCCACTGTAATATTGTATAATTTTCAATATGCAGTGTAAACATCCAGTCTTCTGTTATTACAAGGGATGTACGATATATCAGCATTACATCGGTATTAGCCAAATTTTTTTTTCTAACATATCGGAATCGATCCCTCCACTATTTCAATTAAGTTTAGTTCTATAGGGCCAATTCACAACACATGTCATCTCAAGACACTTTACTAGAAATGTCATTTCAATAAATCATGCATGCATTCCAATCAGTTTAAAAGTTTTCTATCTAAGGAAACTCAGCACATTGCATCGAGTCATTGACTTACAGCATTCACCCCTCCTGAACAAACATGTATTGACAGTAGACAGTTGCCTGTGTTGTGTCGTTGACTTCACAGTAATCTCCCATACTGATCAAGCATGTAGCGACAGTGGAGAAGAAAAACTCCCCTTTAACAAGAAGAAACCTTCAGCAGAACCAGAACCTGGCTCAGTATAAGCGGCCATCTGCCACGGCTGACAGGGGGTTTGAGAAGACAGAGCAGATCCACAAAAAGAACAAAAGAACGGAAGTAAGAGTACTTTCTATGTTAAAGGAAGTAAAACGTTGATAATACGAGAGGGAGACTGTTCAGCAGAGGTGGGACAAAGTCATTGTTTTGCAAGTCACAAGTAAGTCTCAAGTCTTTGTCCTCGAGTCCCGAGTCAAAGATGAGGCAAGTCCCGAGTCGAGTCAAAAGTCAAAGCCAACAAGTCTCAAGTCGAGTCAAAAGTCCTACCATTTTAGTTTCGAGTCATTTCAAGTCCTCTTACCACAGAAATAAATTTGTACAAATCATGTATGTCTGTAAGATTTGTATTTATTTAAACCTCTATTTATACAATAACATTAATCAAATACAGTAAAAAACTGAAAATGGAATTTTCACAAAAAATGCTTGTATTTCGACAGCATATTGCACTAGAACAATGCACACCAGCTTCAGTCCTGTATTGTATTGACCTCATATTGCAAAACACTTTAACTTTCAAATAGACATGGGTCCTTTTAACCTAAACTTTTATTTGTATTTTTTTTTAATAAACTTTTTTAAACATGTCATCAATAAAATCCTCACCCCTTAAAATGATCACTTCTGAAAAACTGGACCAACCTGATAATATAATTGGAATTCCTCCATGGTGTGTAAAAAATCCTGTTGTTCAGTTACTGGGGGTATCATCCCAGTTGATACCCCCCTTAACAAGGCATCACAGCCAAACAGACCAGGTGTAGCTTCTATGGAGAGAAAAACACATAGAGAACAAAGTTAACAGTTGAAATAACAGCATGTTATGCAATTGGAGAGTAGTAGAAAAGTAGCAGAGTGAAGAAAAGTGGTCAGTTTGTCCTCCAACAGTCTAACCCCTGTTTTCCACCAGATGTGTAAGTGCTGCGTAGCGTCTGTGAAGTGTAAGACGCAGCTGATAGCCGCCATTAAAGTCAATGGGACCGTTTCCAACGGGTGCGAAGCAGCGCGAATCGGTCGCATCTCAGAAGCGGTGTGTTGCGGCCTAAAATTACACGGCCGGTCTATGCTATGCACTATGCTTCTAAAACGCGTCCATCTCAGCAGTTTAGATCAGGCCAGACAGGAAATCATGCACGGAAGCAGTAAAAAAAGTCTAGATATTTTCAAAATAAAAGACACGTGCAGATTTCCGTCTGCTTAACTACGAAAAAAACAAAAAAAACCAAAACATACCTTTGACACCAGGACTCACCTGGATGGTGAGTTTATGCTACTTACTAACAGAATTACATTTCCCCCCCTGCATACTACACTTTAAGTTATGCATTTGCAATTCTCTTGTGATTTCGTGATCTCCCGGGACCAGCTGGGAGGAACGATTTTGCGAGTGATACGCGTCTAAAATGCACCAGGTGGGAAGGGACGCGCTGCTGAATTCACATGTAAAACGCATCTATTATGTTACGCGCCACTTATGCATCTGGTGGAAAGGAAGGGTAAGCCTATAGCAGCATGACTACAGAGATAGCTCAGGAACCTAAGCCACTTTTGTGGCGCCACCGCGTCGCCTCTGGGCCCCTGTCCCCGTACCTCATCTGAACTTCCTAGTTCAGACGCCTGGACCCCACCTGAGCCTTCAGGTCCCGATGCCACCGCGTCGCATTCGGGCCCCGGAACCAGAGTTCTCAGAGGGGGTTCGATGATGGCCCACCTCTATCTCCAAGAGGTTGAGGCCAAGCTCCTCTTTCGCCAACGGTCATAATTAGCCAAGCCTCTTCATCGGCATTCTCAGCCAGCCAATCTCCTCACTCAACTCCACGTCCTCAGGGGATGTCCTGTAAAGGGACGTCCATCCGGCCGACCGCCGGACCTTCTGGTCCTCAGGGAAGGACCAACATGGCCGTCCGCCTGATCGCTGTCCACCCAAGGGACGTCCTCCTGGCTGTCCGCCGGAACTCCAGCCCCTCAGGGGTTGTCCTCCAGGTTGTCCGCACCCCTGATCCTGTCAGACCTGATCCTCCTTCCCTCATGTCTATTTAAACCCTTCACTTCCTCTCACTCCCTGTTGGATCATTAATGTCATGTTGATGTCTCTCCGTGGTGTGTCTACCCTGCCGTTCTCCCTCCTGCTCGTTCGTGTCATCCTGTGTCCTGCCTTCATCATCATCATCATCATCATCACCTCAATAAACATCCTAGCACCTTCTGAGAGCCACTGTAAGTCTGACAGCTGTACTTTTAAAATGTATAGATTTCAGTACAATAAGTAGGTTATTATGCAGTATAAGAGAAAACCGAGTTAGTGCCTTAATCCGACTAAATTGGGAGTTTTGAATTCCATTTATACAAATTAGTCCAGCTGAAGTTGAACCGAACTGACCTGCTCCTAATCGAGCTAACACACCCAGATAATTTGGTTAAAAAACCGAAACGCTCTGCATGTAAACGACATCCAAGCTTAGTTGAGCTATGACTGGCCTGGGCGCTCCCCACAGCACAGTGCATATAAAATGTTCTGTGCTGCTGCGTTGCTTCTTCACTCATTGTGTATATCCTGCTATTACTCCGTCTGCTTCACTGTCACCAGAATTCTACTATTTGTTTGACGCTAGAGGTCAACCAGAACAATGCCAACACGAAAGGGGGCGTGTCGCCACCTACCGCCGTGGAGTAGAATGCACTTCATTCAATAATTCAATTTTCAACTGACCAAATATACTCTGATAAAGGCTCCCATTCTGGTAAAGGTATTTGCTTGATTATTACCATAGCTATAATAAAAGGTGATGAAAAATGTATAAAAAGGTGAAAAAAAGTTACCATTTAATACTTCGAGAAAGGTGAATTTAACGGTCAAAGGAGTTGAACATGCACATTGGTTTACCTTCATTGTTTAGCAGAGCAGATTGTCAGTACACGATGCTGGTCTCTCGGTTCCAATAAGAAACAGCAAGCATAGTTTATATCTGGAAACTACCTGAACCTGGAGCAGACCCATGCAGCATACGACAAAGATGGACTGAACTCCTCAGTTCCTTCAGATAAAGTTCTGTTGAGCTGTGAAACTCAGCCTGGAGCGGTGGCAGTGATGCCAGCCCAGAGTGTAGGAGTGAGTGATCATCTGTGTCAAGACATGCACTAAGATCCCGGGGAACTAAAACAGAATTTTCTACCTTGGTTACTCAATGCAAGCTGTTCCTCACCTTAGGCTGAGGTGTTATGCTGTGTGGTAAAAGAATGCAGACTAAAATGTCTTGAGAGATTATTAAAACTGAAAAAAAAAAAAAGATTAATCCTTTACCTTTTTGTCCGAGAGAGCTGTGCGGAAACAACCTCAAGGAGATTAAACAGCGGGTAGTTACAAAATAATAATCAGAGTTGCTTTGGAAACAAAAGATTTGGTTGGAGAACGAAAAGGTAAACATGAAAATGGTGAACAGTAAAAGCAACCATACTGAGATGGAGGAGTTTTGTTTATCCTGTACCGTCATAGATTTTCCAGCGCATGGGGCAAGGTTTGTTTTTCTGCAGCGGCATATTAAAATGAATCCCACAGCTGTGAACAGACATCGGGTTGCAACCTCACAATGCGTTGAATCAAAGAGCCAAAGAACAGCAATTTACTGCCAGAATCTTTGAAAGGTTACAAAAAGACTTTTCCTTTTCTCCCCTCTCTGCTCTCTTAGCGGGTTGTCAGGCTCCATTACAGCTGAGGAGAACCTTCCAGCCTCACCTCCCGGAGCAGCCGCGCTGCTCTACATCACACCAGTCACCATCCATGCCTTTGCTATCTAATGCATAATTTGCTGCCTAATTTGACAGTCTTCACTTCAGCCTGTTTGGTGCCTATAGCTTCGCAGTCAGCAGAACACATGCTGCAGGTATTGAAAGCTATTTTTATCTGAGTGCACATCTCTTTGTGATAGGTAATTGTGAAAACCCTTGTCTGAACAACATCAGCGTCTTGGAACCTTGAACAGCCATTGTGCAGTATAATGTAATAAGGTCGAGCCTGTTACTTTATTTACTGTGTTATTTTATCAATTGGAACGGAATGCAATATGTGTTTCAAATTGATTTTTTTTTTTCAAATTGCAACACAAATCAGACACTTGATCCAAAATCTTCTCTGGTTCCTTTTATTTTTCACAAAACTATTGCTGATCTCATTTAAATGTCCTTTATTACAGTGTCTCAGACAAGTATGCATGCTTCTTGAACCATTTTACATTTTGTCGCATTACAACTGCACACCTTAATGCATTTTACCGAGATGTTACAGATATGTCAACATTAAAGATGCAAATTGTTGCGGAGAGGACAGAAAAGGATGCACAATGATCTAAATTTCAGACAGATAAACATGTATGCGAAATAAAATCTTGTGCAACAAATCGCCATTAGACATTAAGTTATTTGTAAAGACTCCTGGAGGACCTGAGAAAATAGAATGGCACAACCGCAAAAATAAAACATGGCTATTCACCTAAACAAGTGTTTCCCCAGCCCTGCTTCTAGAGGCACAGCGTTCTGCATAATTTAGATCAGTGGTCACCAACCCTGGTCCTCGAGATCTACTGCCCTGCAGGTTTTAGATGCATCCCTGCTCCATCACAGCTGCACCAGATCATTAAATTACAACTTCAGCATGCCATCAAGTTTGGCAAAAACCTGGCAACGATTCTTTTCTGTTGAGCTATTCATTTGATTCAGCTGTGTTGGAGCAGGGATGCATCTAAAACCTGCAGGACAGTAGATCTCAAGGACCAGGGTTGGTGACCACTGTTTTAGATGTTTCCCTGCTTTAACGGCCCTTATTCAGATGATTGCAGTTCAGCAAAAGCCTGTTAAACAGCCATCAATTGCAAATCAGGTGTGCCGAAGCAGGGGAACATCTAAAACATGCAGGGCAGTGTGCCTTGAAGAGCTGGGTTGGGAAGCACTGACCTAAACGACAGGCTGGGAAAGGAGAGCATTGATTAGAGTAGCAGCCGCAAGTTATTTTTCCCCAAGTTCTGCAGGTACTGAAGAAATGTAACAAAAGTATGAGAGAGGAGGCTGTAGTTACTGTGTTTAGGTGACTTTGACAAAGTGGTTAAAATTGTATTTATTTACCTCTTGTCCCATAAACAATTTTATTCCATCTTATTTTATAGTTAGCCATAATGCTTTAGTTTAAACGTTGTTTACACTTTGAATCCAAGCACATGTCTTTAAAACTAACACAACTGAGTCATCAGGAGCTGTTAATTTTTCTTCCAAAAAGTGCATTTCTGGTTAATTACTTTTGTTGATGTTTCTTTGTTTATACTCACCCTTGTTTGTCCCTTTGTTCAGATCCTACATCCAGAACAGGTGTATGGGAGGGGCCGGGCCTAGCACTTGTTGTTTATATAGGTTCATGATGTCACTGAATGCATCACTGGGTACGACTAAATGGGGGGATAGCATTGTTTATTCCCTTTAAAGTAACCTTTTGAGGTGCACTGTATGAATGGTTTTACTTCGCAAACCATTTAGTTGTGTAAATGACTACTTAGATTCATCTTTTTAATACTGCTTCTTTGTTTAGATTTTGTTTAGCTTGACCCAGTGTTTTTCAGCCCTGCTCCTCAAGGCACTCTGCCCTGCATGTTTTAAATGTTTCTCTGCTTCAGCACACCTGATTTCATCTTGATGGCTGATTAATGGGCTTTTGCTGAACTGCAATCATCTGCAGGGCAGTTTGCCTTGAGGATCAGGGTTGGCAAACACTGGTTTTACCTATTTTTTTATATTAGAGACTAATAAGGGGCAGGTATGTTTCAGTGCTGTATAAAATGCATATAATTTCAGCAACTAAGAGCTTAAGATGGCAAAAATGAAGATGCTAAAAACTAAAATCCACCAAAAAAAACCACTTGAACTGTCTCCTGATGCCGTTTATTCATTACTTTCCCTTACACTTGTACTACACTACCATACAGTGACATATACTGTAGGAAGTTACTACACTTGTAGTTATAAAAGATGATATACAAGCATGGGGACAATGAAGGCCAGTTAACCTAAGAGCATAAAGGACAATGGTAGGTAAGATAATTACATTCTGTGATAAATCTCAGCGTTCCATGATAAACAGCATCCAAAATCTGTAAAGAACTGATGCACACATTTGTATCAATAACGGCACCCTGATGAATGTGAAGTACGAAGGTGGCTTCGATAAGTCTTTTTTTTCCCGATGAATAAAATGAGGGATTTATTTCTACTCATAAACCCAAGTTTCAATCTGAGCTTTTTAAAAAACAAATAAGATCCAGGATTGAGGCCTCCATACATGGGGCGTCCGCACTAACCACTACGCAATGCGACGCCCAGTTCAATACGTAACTTAAAAGAAAAAAAATTTACCCTCAAAAAAGACGTAAATTTTCATGATTTGAGTTGAAACGGTTGTGACTGAATAATGTCAAATTCAACCTGTTCACAAAACCTAAGTTTTGCTGAAAAACGTTGCATAAACAGCCCCTAATATAGCAAGAGAAACAGTTCGGAGTTTAAGACACTGCTTACAACCAGAAAGAGAACTTCAATACCAGCCAAACAGCTTAGTCTGCATGGTCAATATCATAACGTCTGTGCCATAACAAGTTATGAGCCACAGAGTCCAATGCTTTTGAAAAATGTATAAAAAGTAGACCTTGGCATCCAAAACTTCCACAAAATCATTAAAAACGTCAGTTAAAGCAGTGACAGCGCTATGCTGCTTCCTGAGATTTAATTGGTGGAATGATTCCTTTAATTGCTGATTCACCAGATTCTGACGCATTTTAACAAGAGCGCAGAGCTTGGAAATGGGTCAATAATTTTTTAATAAAGTAAAATCCCCACTTTTTAGTAAAGGAAGTATAAAAGTTATTTTCCAAAGACCAGGAAGAGTGTTAGCACCACTGGAAAGATTGGGCTACAGGACCTGTAACAAACATGGGATAATAATGTGGAGGGAGGTTAACAGGACCTGGTGATTTCTTTTAGGATCCAGGTTTGTTCAGGCCTTTTAAATTTCACTGGCAAAAAAATTGAGAAATAGAGAATTGTTGATTACAGGAAACAATAATTGAATTCAAATCAGAAACTTTTTTTCAAACAGGTAGCTGTAAGAAATAAAATGCCAGTTAAACCATTTCGGTATTTCTGATTTGTCTGACAATGTGACAGAATCAACGAGTGCTTGAGTTAACTCAGAAAACATAGAGTTACACGAAAAAGATTTTATAAGATCAAACTGGAATTTTTTGAATGGAATTAATTCATTTAGTTTGTTGCCACTTATAACACTTAAACTGAAGTAAAGTGCTATGTTTGGCAAGAAAACTAACATTATACATATCCTTAAACAGCATCATGCTGTAATGATGATTTTCTTTATCAGGGGGACATAAGCTGGTTAGAATGATGGCAGGATGAATGGAGTTAAATATAAAGAAATTATTGGAAAGAAAATCATTGCTAGAGGCTGGTGGTTGCAAAGGTTTAGCTTCCATCAGGACACTAAACATACAATCACAGCGACAACGGGATGGCTTAACAAAGAACGTTCATGCATTAGAATGGCCTAGTCAAAGTCTGGACCTAAATCCAACTGACAGCTTTTGGGAATACATACAAATTGTTATTCTTCATCCAATTTGAATGAGCGTGGGGTATTTTGCAAAGAAAATTTTGGTTGAAACTTAAAAAGAGAAACGTCCTTTCGCCTTTAAACACTACTTTGTGTTGATCTGCTACATAAAATCCAGGTAAAATGTTCTTGTAAAACACATTTTGAGAAAGCCAGGGACTGTAGGCTTACACCAAAATCACCTTTAGTCCTGTTTGTCAGTAAGCCCTGGCCGCAGAGGCTTAAGAAGTATTAAATCTGGGGAATATTCTATTGTAAAATTGTCATTCAGCCCAGTTAACAAAAAGCTATTATATTTTCCTGCAATGAAATCGAACAGCACAGAGCAGCACGTCTCATCTGCAGTCATTGCTCACACTCTAGAGATGGACTCCCCATAAGCATTCACTGTGCTGAGTGTTTTATCAGCAAACAATGGTTCAATGCTCTGTGGTCTACCACAAGCTGCGCTCCTCACACATCAAGTGGAGAGCCATTAGACAGTACCAGGGGAGGGTGGGATGCAGTGGGGGTTGGCGCCTGAGGACAAAGTCTCTCAGCTCTGCAGGAATTGTGCTGACTGGGCCATTCTGACAGAGATTCCATGTCTGTATAAAGGAGCTCAGGGAAGTTCAGGACTCCTGTGTGAAAGGGTGAGGGAAGCTACGGCAAAATAATCACGAGACTTTAGTCCAGGAGACACGTCTTGAGAGTCGACCTCAAAATCTTGGTTCAGATTGCCCAATTTAGTAAATTTAGTCATTGATCTGGATTGTCTCCAAGCTCTAAGTTTGACTTTTGACTGGTTTCAGCCGCAGATTTGAGTACAAGAAACCATGCTGAACAATGTGCAACTGCCATTTTAGTTGACCCTCAAAATTCTTCAGCTGTGGACAGTTGCTTCCCAAACTGCCCAGATATTAGTTTTACATATTGACCTTTTTTTGTTTGTACATTCTTCTTCCACAAATGATATCAAACTGTGTCAGATTAAAAATAAAAGTTTATGTCAGAAAGTGAGTTTCACTAAAGTTACGTTTACTCTCCATGGGAGTTTATCACCTCTCTGCTCAAAGACAAAGGTAAGGTTCTTATCAAGCATGACTGTTGCACATATACTTTGAAGTCAGAGATCCAAACATTTCATGTTATGTTAAAGGTAGCAGCATATTATTCTCACTACAGACACTGGCAGCACTTAATATGCAGAGTAAATTTGTTTGGTTGCCACACTTCATTTGATGAAATGCATAAGATCCTTTTTTTCGAAATTTAAATCTTGGATGGTTTTCGGATCAGGTTGGACAGTTATTCCCTGCAAGCTTTGCATCATCTTGAAGTAAACTTATAAAGCTGTTTGATCTTCTTTGCCCTGTTACAGCTTTTGCTTTACTTCGCTTTGTTACGTGTTAAGTTGCTTTAAGAGTCTTTCATATGCAAGTCCCCTTCTCAACTCATGGTGAAAGGATTTTCTCTTTATTCCATACAACCATACAAACAAAAGAGCATATTAAATAAAATAATCTGTAAGACATCGTAGAAGTAGAAAGGAAAGGGAATCCAACACAAATCCTCCCATGGAAGTGGTGGCTAACATAAAGAGTAATCAACTGTTTTGAGTCATACAAATAGTCAGTAAACAGAAGCCTGATCGACAGTAACATAGACACACCAAGTCTACCTTCTTATTGGCCAAAGTAATTCATTGTTTCCCTTAACTAGGATGTTTTTACCTAATGGGTTTCGGGAAATACCCATAAACTGGACTGGAGGTTACTGACTTGAACAGAATGTCCCTGAATATATCAGATGGTAATTAATTGGGGGATTTGTTTCTTTATAGATTTTTCCCAGTGCCAGTTTCTTTTCACATTCAAAAAAATGTTTGTTCTCTTAGTTGCTGTCTTCATATCACTTTTACGTGTGTGCGCGCGCGCGTGTGTGTGTGTGTGTGTGTGTGTGTGTGTGTGTGTGTGTGTGTGTGTGTTTGCATGTGTGTGATTGTAAGCTGCATCTTACATGTTGGCAATTACCTCCACCCCCTGCATTCCATACAGGGTTAAATCCGAAGGCTGTTGTCGCAAATTCGCCTCAACTACTACGGCTGTTAATGCAGTCAAGTTGGGAGGAGTATCCCACAAATATTTTTTCCCAAGGATTGCATTGGAAGCACGTTGCTTCCTTCTAGGTGTCAGTATTATGCCCAGTTATGCCTATTTTTGCTGATCTGCATACTAAATATCCACATTTATTTCTCTTATATACATATAAGAGACATAAATTTAACAATAACTTGTTACATTTGTTCAAAGCATGGGTGCTTTGAACAAAGCTATGGTTTTAAAACCACATAAAGCGTAAATCATGCTGTTCTTACAGTTTTAAGTCCTTAAGACAACATAAAAAAGTATTTCTTGTTCACAAGAAAAGAATGCGGTTGTTTAGAAATTCATGGCATGGAAACAAAAGGAGCTCTACCTATTGCTGTTGTTATGGTTGTACTTATTAGAAAGTATGGTTGGCAACCTAAGGTAGAGCTGTATTTCTGTTAAGCAGCAAACTGTTTTCCTACATGTGAGAATTAGCTTTGCTTGTTACCCAGCTAATGTTAGCTGCAAGCCCATTAGCCTTGAAGTCTTATTCTACCAAGATGAGAGCATGGGGGAAAAAAGAGTCATATACTACACAACAGACACGTCTACTTAAAGAGCAACTCATCTGCCTAGTTGCTGTAACAGTTCAAGCTATATGTATTAGTTTATTAAAATGTTTAAAGATACACAAAAACAAAAACGAAAATTGACTGATGTACAGATTTATTGTCCTTGAATACTAGCCAGCTGATTAATTAGTCAAAATTCTTATTTTCTTCTAAATCGTTAATGTGTCATACCTAACCAGTACCACTTAATGCTAAAAGCAACACTCTTCAGTGTGAAAGTTGGTATAGAGAAGAAGACTTAAAGTAAGCTGCTTTTGGTATTATTCTGGTATCTAGCTAGTATTCAACAGGTCATGGTCAGTTCTCTTTTGACCATTTTGTACTTTTGCACTTTTAGTTGTTCTGTTCCTGACTTTTTCTTCACGCACAAACAAGCTACAAGACATAAGCAAGCTGACTTCTATTTCAGCAGATACCTGGAATGCTCAACGTCTTACATCGAAGTTTTGATCTTTTTGCTCTTTTAACCTCTGCCTGCAGTGCAACATGCCGAATTTGGAAATGTTACCAGCCTTTTGAAAATGCCAGACTTAAGCTGCTTTCTACGGAATACACACGAAGGCTGAATGTTAACAGTCTGTATTGCTGACCCATCTAATTGCTGTGATCATGCTAAGACAGTTTAAAATATCAATTCCAAATCACCTTGTTATAAGTTGGTAAAGCAACTGCTCTGTCACACTTGATGAGACGTTACCTCTGTACCTAACATAAATAACTAAAACAGTTAAAACCTCAAATTATTCACACCCCTAGCAGATATAAGTTTAGGGTAGCATTGCTATTTTACCTGACTGGATCTAATGTTAGGATTTTTAATTCTGATGGATAATATGTAGAGGGAGATAAACATTAGGGTGATGCCAAGTAAAACAAAACAAAATCCTTTAAAGTGATTACTCATTTTACATTGTTTTATCTTCTGAGGGATGTCTCTTTCATTTCCTATCAGAAACAATAATCTTTGGTTGAATGGAAATGATTTCAAATTCAAATTTGCCAGGGGTGTGAATAATATTCAGCCTGTTCTTTAAAGAAAAATCCAATTTGGTTAGTTTGTATGGAATGTCAAAGCTTTAAAACTCTAATAGATTTTGAAGGAAGAAAGACGGTACTTATTGAGTTTCCCTGTTGGGTTGACGGAGTTGACAATTATTCTCAATCTTCAAAGAAAAAGCCTAATGGAGTACATTGTAAACCTTGACGTAAAATCTCCTCTTCTCAGATGCAGTTCACCGAGAAGGAATGACATTTCATATGGTGTTGTTTCAGGTTGTATGAATATGTAGGAGCTAGTTTCTGCACCTAAAGAACGTCAGCTAAAAGACTTGCTCTCACCTCTCTTTGTTACTGCTATCTGTGTTGTCTGGTTCTATTTCTTTCTGCTCCTTAAAAACCTTCTTGTAGTGCCATTAAGCAAGGCACATATCAACAAAAGTGACTTGAATAGATTTAATCCAGCAAGTAAAGAATCAAGTGTTTTTACAATCAATATGTTTTGATAGCATCTTAGGCTGCCATTCTAAATAAATTACTACGAGACGGAAAAACATCCAACACACGCTCTTTCCTCCCCCCAAGCGACTCCTCCTCACAAAGAAATGAAGTGCAAAATTACATGTGGTGTATTGTTGTGCTACGAACGATTTGTTTTGGTGTTTATAAGCAGTTTGAAATAGCAAAAATCCAAAATGCTACCTTGAACTTGTTCGTTCTCACAAGTCGCGGGCAGACTGTTGTGGCTCCACATCCTTTGTTTCTCCTGCTTTCTCAGCTACAGTGTTAATAATTCATTGGAGTTACATATCTAAGGTTGGTGGCATCCATGTGAGCACTACACTGATCAGGTGCACCCCTAGGCAAGAGAGAGAGAGAGACTTCTGTGTCAGAGTATCATGGGCTGCAGCAAGACGAGACGATGCTTCACATCCAATATGCTACCCTGCTCCCGCTTCACACAGAAATCCCCCCCAGAAATTCAACAGTTCTCCCCTTGAATCCTCTGACCCCGCACTGCGGTGGCAATATATTTATGAACCAGTCGTCAGACTGACAGCAGCTGAAATATTCCGCTCGTTTTTCGGGGAGCAGTGGAAGTGCACAGTAGAACTAGCGGTAAAATGAAGGATGATGTGTGAAAGCACAAGGGAAGAAATGAGGCTAATATTAAAGCGATCGCATTCTGTTGCTTATAGCCGTGTAGGAAATGAGGGTTGGCTCAAAGTCAAGTGAGCTGTCAATTCAGTAATCTGCCCTTTGTGTTTCAGAATCTAATTCAGCTGAGCAAAGGTTAAACACATTTCATAAAAACCTATCTTTGCATATATAACTTTTCCTAACAGCTAATAAATGTCTGAAGAAGATACAAAACAATAAGAATAAATGTGAGCAGTGTAATGCGAGCTAAAAAAAAAAGCCCCAACTGACTATTTTCTTTCAGATGTTGTCAACATCAGCAAAAACAAAAGAAAAAAATCACAGCATTATACTGCCAACACTATGATTCACAAGGTGTTCAATGTAGTGGACAGTGTTTTCTACCACACATGATGCCCATTTTGACTATCAGGACCTCTCTATCGGATCTTCATGTTATGCGCATTTCTCCATTCTACCAGGCTGGCCCAAAATGATCGCTTTCCCAGGCCATTTCAGGTATCAAATGAGTACCTGCCTGGGTATGTACTCAGGAACACCTTTTTCTTGCTGCTATTCTTTGACAGAGTTGGAGCTGCGCCACGACAGCCTAAACGTTCTGTATTTAAAACGGAATTAGTCCGTGGTGATCGTTCAGCATCTAAAAATCTGAATTGGGTTCACAATTCTAGTTTGAACTAAATTTGTTCATTTATCTTTTTTTATATAAAAAAAAAAAATCATTTGTAAACAAATAGATCATGTCAATCTCATGCATTACTTAGCATGCTGAATATGTCATTGCCTAGCATTTGCAACCTGGCCTTTGCCAGCTTATTTACATCTGTTTAATTCTCCCCTGCTTTGTTTGCTCACAAAAACAGTTTGAAGTGGCTGAACTCTCAAAAAAGCTGCTTTCATTGACATTCAGTTTTCACAAATGTAGTGAAGTGGAGATTAGTCGGATAAGTGTCTCACTACTAATGTTTACACAACATGCACGAGATACATCAGTGTGTATTACAAATCATATCAGTCTGGTTAAATAAAACATAATCACTCTCACATCCTTTGAATCTGACAATCAAAGTTGGTTAACTAAAAGGACATAAACAAATCTGAAAAGTATATCCTAAAATGGAATTCTGAAAGGGTTTGGATAACCAAATTTTACATTTTCCTTTAGCTGAGAAAGATTTTACTTTATCAGATGGTTTGTCTCTGTGTAGAAAGGTATACTCAACGTTTATTGTTTGTTTATTTATTCCAAATATTTCAAACAATAATAGTTTACAATTCAAGTAGATCAGTTGAATTGTTTGAAAATGTTTATGCACATATGTGATTTCTAAATACCTGTCTGGTGTCTAAGGGGAACGTTTTCAAGAATTCACGAGGCAGGTCCAAAGAGAAGTAGGCCTAAAGGATCGCCAGCAGTGGCTTACGCTGCTGCTGGGAGCTCAGGGAGTTTACTCTGAGTTCAGAATTGTTAACAATTAAAAAAACTATATTATCCTGCTGAAAGTTTAAAGAAGTTCTGGTAAATTAAATAGTGCAACTAGATTTTGGACAACTGGATCAATCTCGTTTTGTTGACTGGATTAGGCGTGGTTCTTGGTCGGTGTGCGTTACATCATGGTGTCCGTCTCCATGGCTCTGTCCGCACCACTCACTTCATCACTCTGTCACATGCTCCATGACTGACTTGGCTCTCAGAATCACATAAAAGGCAGAGTTTTTACCACACATTATTAAATACCAGTGAAAAAAAACAGATTGTACTATATTTTCAAAAGGCCTGTGCCAGATGGACTGTGTTCCAAATTATAATTGATAAGAATCAGCTGGAAGGGTTTTAACTGCAGACAAAAGGGAATTACTTGACATTTATTGACGTGAGTTTAAATTTCAATAAATGTTTAAAAGAATTTATCATAACATCATAGTCCTTGGATTTTGGATAATCTCAAGAGCTAAATCAGTGGAATTAAAAGATGATTCGTTTCAATCTACTTGTAATGTCGCCTGAAGAACATTCCTACAGGCTTGGTCAGAATAGTGAAGCGTTTACGTATGTGCAAGAACAAGTTTATTCAAGGTCAGTTTTATTATTTCCTTATGGTATACAGAGTAAAACGAGTGGGAAAATCGGATAGGAGCTTTGCCAATGAAGGCTAAATTTACACAATTTACAATAAAAGTGTTTTTCCTTTAAAAAAATGTATTTGGTTTAAACACATAAAGTGATAACATCTTCAGTCACAGATTTTAAAAACAAAATCTGTTCTGTCTTTTTGGCTATGCTTAACCTTACGATTATCTGAGAACAAAGTTAGATGTGACTGCATCAGTTGCAGCTTCATTTCTCTGCTTTTCTCTGTTGTGCCGACTAACTCTCTCTCCCTGGCAGTATCAGAATCATGTTTAAGGCATGAGCCGTAAGTTTATACTGTTGTCCATCAGTGTTGTTTAAAGTAAAAAGGAAAGTGTGATAGTCAATTTTAAAGGGGACAAACACACAACAGTCACCATGCCCTTACTTTTGAGGGTGAATGTTGTGACTGTGTTCTACATAAAGAAGCTCATTGTCCTAAAGGTTTGTCAGCTTATATTTGTCCACCACTAAGGTGTCGGATGATAACGTCTGCGTGAGCTACACTGTAAATTTGTAATGTTGAAAACCACATTGTATTACCCCCAATTTACACGGGGTGTGTCAGCGGCGCGATACGGCAGCTACACGGTTTTGTTGTGATCTCGACGGCGAGTCAATCCCCACCAGGAGCGTTTTCGATCCAGAACGGCTGTGCCGCGATCCACGGTGTTTGATGGCAGAGACTGCAAGTTCCAAGCACCAGCCCCCACCCCTCACAGTACCTTGAACAAAGTGAGAAGGAAAGTTACCATGTAACATTGTTAAAGCTTTTTTAAGGGATAGTTAGCCTTTTTAGACATGAAGTTGTATCCCATCGTCACCATCAGCATAGTGCATATACACTGACCCATTACTGTGGTCACCTCCTGGTCAGAGCTCTGGCTGTTGGAAGTCTTTCAAGAAAGTTTATGGGGCCAACAAACTGTGCCGTTTTGCTGCAGAAAACTATATGCGTTTGAAAACATGATTCATTTGCATCACAAAAAAAAAAAAAACTCAGGCCAAAATTCGCAACTCACTATTACTCGGCACCATTTTCTTTCCATTCCAATCAATCCGCACCGCGGCCAGCATCAACTGTTGCGCTCCTCCCGTCAGCTGTTCCACTGTTAAATGCAGACAACATGTCTGATTGCTTAACATCTGTTGATGAAACTCATTTTAGTACAATGCCAGATGGATCGGATGAAGGGATACCTTTATGAACCAAAGTATACGGATGCCGAACTTCAGCAGATGGAGCTAGATCACAGCTGTAGATAGTGTGAGTAAGTGTGGACGAGCTCATGTTGTGCAATTTTTGATATCAGAATTAGACAACTTTACGTTGTATTGATCAGTAGGCTATGCAATATTTGAGCGCATTCATTATTATTACTGATAATACACCAAATGGGCTACATTATGTGGGCTCAGCTTCAGTTTGGAGCACTTCTATGTCCACTCGCTCTCTCTCTACCTGTTGAAGTTCGCCATCCGTATACTCCGGTTCATAAATCTATCCCTGTTGTGCTAAAAAAGTTTATTCTTCATCCGATCCATCTGGCATTGTGCTAAAATGAGTTTCATCATCAGATGTTTCGTAATCAGACATGTTGTCTGCATTTAACAGTGGAACAGCTGACGGGAGGGGTGCAACAGTTGATCCTGGCCGCGGCGCGGATTGATTGGAATGAAAAGAAAAAAGTGCTGAGTAATAATGAGTTGCGAATTTTGGCCGGCGTTTTTTTTGTGATGCAAATGAATCATGTTTTCAAACGCATATAGTTTTTTGAAGCAAAACGGCACAGTGTGTTGGCCCCCGAAACTAGCCGGGACTACTTTCTTGAGAGACTTCTAACGGCCAGAGCTCTGACCAGGAGGTGACCACAGATGTGGGTCAGTGTGTATGCACTATGCTGATGGTGAGGATGGGATATAACTTCATGTCTAAAAATGCGAACTATCCCTTTAAGCTTTGTAGTTTTACTTTTATGGAAATTAATTTTGTATAAGGGGATCATTAACAACATAGTTTAAATATCTGATCTGATACAGATCTACAAACAGGTAATTCCGTAAAAAAAATAAACTTCTGTAAAATAATGGATTTAAATAAACAAATTTCTGTAAGTCCATATTTAATTTCAATAAACAATTTAATTAAATTTTAACCCAATTTTCCAGTAGTGCAACATTAATTTGTGATCGGGCCAAGTTTCAGTCGTATTGTGAGTCATGTGTCATGTAGCAGGCTATACAGGGAGTAATGAGAAGTGATCAACAACTCACGACCAGCTTCCGATCTATGGAACACCAAACTACTCAAAATTAAATAAATAAATAAAAACATTGTCAAATAGATATCTACATGAACAATAATAACAAATATATAATGTGCCAATGAAATTATGAAAAAAACTGAATATATATAAAGTTCTAAGCTCAATAGTATGAAATATTTTTCATTTTCCTTTAAAAATATGTTTATTAATATAATAAATTATTTTAATGTCAAATATTTGCTAATAATGGGAATTATTTTTTTGCCATTTTTATTTCATTTCATCAGTTTTTTTTGCAAAACTTCATTTTTCCAAAGTCAGTTTTTATTTCATATTCCCAGTGGCTTATTTATTTCAGAATTTCACTTTTCAGCAGAATAACCTCATCTGCCAATCAGAGTCAGTGGGTGGGACCTGCATGCTCATTGGCTGGTTCTTAAACATCAATCTTCCTGGATACCCATTCTCACTCACTACTGTGACTGAGCAGCCTGCTGTACAGCTAGCAAAAACATGCTAAGTCAAGAGTCGGAGTTGCATGAACTTTGTTCATCTCTGGTTACTCTACCAGATCAAACTGAGAGGAATCATTTATCAGAGAATGCCATTTTGAGTTGTTTGGATAATATTTTTGAAATCATCCCAGGTCCAGTACTGAAGACTTTAGTGATGTCCGACATCAGAGTTATTGCTGATATGTTTTCTGTGTCATCCAGCACAACTCGGAGGACGACAAAGAAAACATATCAGCAATAACTCAGATGTCGGACATCATCCAAATGTTCCATACCGATCAGCAATATAGGTCGCTCAAATGTCAAACCTGTTTGACATTCTGATTGGCCCTCGTGAGGATATCGAGCCAAATTTACCAGAACTGTTTAGACTCACTGACTGGACACTGACTGGCATGAATCAGTACAGTTGCTTGGCTTACTGTAATTAAGTATAAGGAGCTACATATTAATTTTATAATTGTGTTTTGCTGGAGTGAATGTAGACATGTTACTAAAAAAAAAGACAGAAATTTGCATATTGGAGTTTATGAACTTCAGTCGTCTTCAAAGTCACATTAAATATAGTTTTTCCCCAAACATTTCTTGTTGCATATTTAATATCAGTCATGTCTCTCACATATGTTTTAAATACAAACGAAACTTGAGTTGTTTGGATAATATTTTTGAAATCATCCCAGGTCCAGTACTGAAGACTTTAGTGATGTCCGACATCAGAGTTATTGCTGATATGTTTTCTGTGTCATCCAGCACAACTCGGAGGACGACAAAGAAAACATATCAGCAATAACTCAGATGTCGGACATCATCCAAATGTTCCATACCGATCAGCAATATAGGTCGCTCAAATGTCAAACCTGTTTGACATTCTGATTGGCCCTCCTGAGGATATCGAGCCAAATTTACCAGAACTGTTTAGACTCACTGACTGGACACTGACTGGCATGAATCAGTACAGTTGCTTGGCTTACTGTAATTAAGTATAAGGAGCTACATATTAATTTTATAATTGTGTTTTGCTGGAGTGAATGTAGACATGTTACTAAAAAAAAAGACAGAAATTTGCATATTGGAGTTTATGAACTTCAGTCGTCTTCAAAGTCACATTAAATATAGTTTTTCCCCAAACATTTCTTGTTGCATATTTAATATCAGTCATGTCTCTCACATATGTTTTAAATACAAACGAAACTGCTGTAAAATGTATTTGTTAACTAGAAAAAGTTGCATTTCCTGCATTTCCCCTACCACAAAGAAAAACTGTCACAATTAGCTAAAATAAAAAGTTTAATATTATGAAAATTATAAAGGTTATGAAGGCCAAAAGATATACCAGGAAAAAGCAGAATGAGCAGAATAGTTGAAAAGTTGAATGGTTAAAATAGCACAAAGTTTGCAGAAGTAGTTGAAGTTCAAAAAACGTACGGAAGCGTATGGTAGCATGTTCCCAAAAACAAACATGTTGGTTAACAATAATTCAATCCATTCAGTATAATTAAAATAAGCTTAAAGGGAAATGTTAGCTAAAATTAGCTGAAATGCAAATGTTAGCTAAAATGCTAGTGGTAGTAAGGTAGCAAACACTAACATGGCGCAAAACATTAACAAAATCTATTTAGCAAGTTAACCTTAGCTTTTAAGTCAAAATTAGCTTAAATTTTGATACTAACTGTAATACTAGTTTTGGCTTAAATACTAGTGGTTGTATGTTGGCAAACACTAACATAATCGTTACCATGAACTTAGCTAAAATGCTAATGTTAGCTAAAATGCTAATGTTAGCTTAAATGCCATAGATAGCATGTTGGCAAAAACTAACATGTTGGTTAACTGTATCTCAATCCATTCAGTATGTTAACTTTAGCTATTAAGTCAAAATTAGCTAAAATGCTAATGTTAGCTTAAATGCTAGTGTTAGTATAATGGATAACAATAGCAAGTTAGCTAACAATATCTTACTCCATTTATAATGCCTACAATCGCCTAAACAGACAAGTCTGTGTTACTGCCTTTAAAAAGCAATCATTGTTTTCCAGGTGTTGGAACAGTAAAATGGTCACTGTTGCCTGCCTAGTACCTATGAGACTGTATTGATCATCATATTTTACAGAGTAATCAAAAGTACTGGTGAACTGCTTTGTATTAAATCTACAATTAGTTTGAGATATCTTACAATAACCCTGAAACGTCTGTTTTACAGTGGAGGCCATAATGTATAGTAATTCTCTTTTCTACCACAAGAGGGAGCTCCACCTAAAGCCATGAAAAGGCCTGCCATTTTTCGACCAATCACACGCAGGCTCTCACTGGGGGAGACAGTCTAAGTGCAGCACCTCACTTATGTCTCCTAATTTCTCAGCCGTTTTAACAGGTAACGCAACTTCCGAACTACTGTTAATAACTTAAGAACCGTAAAGCATATCGACGTCACCAATGTACCGTTTTTATCGGAACGGATAGGGGAACGCTCTCAAACCACTCAAGTTGTTGAATATATAATATTACAGCCGTAAAATGACGTCCAATATGTTGATAAATTTGATGGAAACATTCATCTGTCCTTCCTTGGTCCTGAACTACATCCTCTTCTACTCTTCTACTCTGAATATATAAGGCCTATCGAAATTATTCTTTCACTGTGAGTATCAGCGGGCTTTGATGAATAATCATGGTTCGTTTCATGTGTGTACCTCAATCTGTCTAGGAGCAGTGATTTTGTAAAAATGAGCATGATTTTGGCATTTTTCAATCTGAGCCGTTTTAGCGAAGAGCAGATTTGTTACACTCGAACAAACAAAACTTATGGAGAAACGGTAACAGGTATCAAAAAAGTTGTTGAATCATGAGCGTCAGGAAGGTCTGACGTTATATTGGCACAAGGCTCATGTTTCTACGTCGCATCGTTTATGAGATATGACTTTACGAATATGAGTCAGAATCCAGCCGTCCTCTGAATTTTTGCTCAGTCCCAATGCATTCCAATGGTCCCTCCTGGGTGCGACCACTTTGCTTCGGGTCGATTTGCCAAAAAACTGTAACTGTCACATAAATTTTGGTGACATTTCCTGAATTAAAAATTGATAACCTACGTTTTGATATATAATATGTGCAGAAAGAGTGAAATATGAGCGAGTGAGCGGAAGTTGTTCGTAGAAAATCAGGAATGTGGAAAAGTGTAATTCTGCTAGAGTGGGCAACTCTAGCTTAATTGCTTCGCTCCCATAGACATGAATGTATTTTCAGAAATCTGATCATTTCGGGACCAAAAACTTGAGGAAAGATTGTATGAAAACGGTACAAGTTAGGAAGAAGCCAAGACATACAGTAATAGCTGAAGAGTATGACTACATTTTAAGATTTGAATGGTGTTTCTAAGTGGAAGTATGTGGAAGTAGTTAGTTTTGCAAAACAGCCGAGATTTAGTGGAATTTTTGAGGTTTTCCATTCATTTCAATGGGAGTTGAATATTATAAAAAGTATAAAGCTTATGAATACCAAAAGATATAGCCGGAAAGAGCAGAATAAGCCGAATAATTGAAAAGTTGAATGGTTAAAATAGCACAAAGTATGCAGAAGTAGTTAAAGTTCAAAAAATGTACGGAAGCAACCAGAAGAAGGTAAGAGGATCTCAAGAACTATAGTGAAGTTAAAGTAGAAGTTTCTCTCTAAGTTGGCAATACTGCTAGCAAGCAGCTCGGAAGGACAGGTGGAATGAACCATTGTAAAGGGGAGGGGTGTGACTGAAACAGAAAATAAATTATTTGTTAAATATTAAATCTATGGTCAAAATAGACAAAATACACATTAAGGGCATGAGGGGCCCCAGCACATTTAACGTATGTATTAAAAGGAGAAAATAGATAGGAAAAGAACAAAAGGGGTCAGCTCTTCTGGGCCCTTCATCAGCCTGGGGCCTTGGAATCGTCCTAACCTTACACCCCTTTACGGCGCCCATGGCGGTATGAAAAAGTCAAGGTTTCAAAACCACTAAAATTTTCGTGATACCGTCCCTGCGGTATAAGCGTTTTTTGTTTTTTTTTATATGACGTCTTGTCAGGGAGAAAGTAAAGATCCCTCATGCTGTGTGAAGCTGCGCCACTCCCCCCCCCCCCCCCCCCTCCTCCGTTAACGTAAGAAGCCAGATGTTAACGGCTTGGAAGAAGAAGGTCGCCCAACGTGCAAAACGTGGTTGAGAACAGTGGCAGCCCGAGGACACAATACATCGAATATGATAGCCTATGTTCGGAAGCACCACCCATCGTTGTATGCTAAATTCAAGGTAAAGTTAATGCTGTCTTAGAATGAACGAGCGTATTAGCGTCTGACATTAGTGAAATGAGCTTGTTACCTTGGCAGATATGGTAACCATCTTTTCTTTTCTTCATCTCTATCCTTAGTAACTTTTTTTAAACTGAGGCAGATATGGTAACTAGCATGCTAATGATGAGTTATCTTAGCATGATAGTTAGTTATCATATCTGCCTTAGTAAAAAGTTTTTTCCTTTAAAAAAAATACATTCAAAATACACATTTTATAGCTGTAATCATAATACTTTGAAACCGTGATATTTTTGCCCACGGTTATCATACCGTCATAATCTCATATGGGCCCATGCCTACTTTCAACTCCCTCCACAGATTCTCTATTGGATTGAGCTGTGGAGACTAGCTAGGATACTCCAGAACCTTGAAATGCTTTTTGAAATACGTAGCCACTCCTTCGTAGCCCAGATGATGTGTTCGGGATCATTGTCCAACCATGATCCAACCATGTTTCATCTTCAATGCTATCTCTGATCGAAGGAGGTTTTTGCCCAAAATCTCACGATACATGGCCTCATCCATCCTTTCGTTAATATGGATCAGTCGTCCTGTCAACTTTGCAGAACAGCAGCCCCAAAGCTTAATGTTTCCACCCCCATGCTTCACAGTGGGTATGGTGTTCTTGGGATGCAACTCAGCATTCTTCCCCCTCCAAAAACAGCGAGTGGTGTTTATACCACAGAGTTCTATTTTCATCTCATCTGGCCACATGACATTTTCCCAATCCTCCCCAGGATCGTCCTGATGTTCTGTGGCAAACTTTAGATGGGCCTGGACACGTGCTGGCTTAAGGAGGGGGATCTTTCGAGCACTGCAGGATTGTCGTCGTAGTGTGTTACTAATAGTAAACTTTGTTACTGTGGTCCCAGCTCTCTTCAGGTCATTGACCAGTTCCCCTCGTGTATTTCTGGGCTGTTTCCTCACTGTTCTCAAGATCATGTGTGCCCCAGATCGAGGGAGATTATTTATTCAATTTTCCAGTAATTGCTCCAAGGGTTGATCTCTTCTCACCAAGCTGCTTGCCTATTGTAGATTGGGTCATCCCTATCTTATGCAGGTGTACAATCTTGTTCCTGGTTTCCTTGGACAGCTCTCTGGTGTTGGGCATGGTGGAGGTTGGTGTCACTGTTTGAAGGTGTGGACAGGTGTCTTTTATAGAGATAACAGGTTCAAACAGGTGCCATTAATACAGGTAACAAGTGGAGGATAGAAGAGACACTTAAAGAAGAAGCAACAGGTCTGTGAGAGCCAACATTCATGCTTGTTTGTGGGTGCTAAATACTTATTTTCTGCACTATTATACAAATAAATAATTGAAAAATCATACAATATGATTTCCTGGATTTGTTTTACATTCTGTCTCTCACAGTAAAGTATACCTATGAAGAAACTTACAGACCTCGCTCATCTTTTTAAGTTAGAACACCTGCACAATCGGTGGCTGTCAAATACTTTTTTTGATCCACTGTGAAATTGGGAGTTACTTTCCTTTCACAATTACGTTTTACTTTGTGTTAGCTAATCACATAACATCTTGATACAATACATTAAGATTTGTGTTTATACCATGACAAAATGTGAGAAACGTGAAATTGTACAAAAACTTTTGCAATGCACTGTATATGACCAATGTAGAGCATACACCTCCACCCCAGACTCAAGTATTTTGCAGATTTTAACAATTTTGTTCTGGGATTGACCTGTAATTACCTCCATCCTCCTCCCATCAACTCGGACCAGCTTTCCTGCTCCTGCAGAAGTGATGCATCCCACAGCATGATGTAGCGACCACCATGTTTTTCAGTCTAGCAATCTTCAAAGGGTCTTCAAGCACAGCTGTATTTATAAAGAAATTTAAATACCCACGAGTCCACTTGTGGGTAAGTGTTTAGGTCTGGTACACACGGCAAGATTTTAAAACCACATGAATGATGATAAAAAATCGTGGATATAACAAATTTGGTCCTACAGTGTGAGGTGTGCGACCTCACGACAATGATGATACACCAGACTTTTCACACAGTAACAATACCAGGTCAGATGGGAAATCTCACAAAACCTCACAAGATCAAACTTGACTTTGGAATAAGTAAACATGTATGCTTCCGAGGCGTATTACCGTTCATTACTACGCTTGCTGATTGGTTACACGTCACATTCAACAGCCTGCATGCTCATTTGTCCTTAGAACACACCACACTCTTAGTGATATTGGGCCAAATAAATCCAACATATTGAATATCCCCTATTTGTTATTAGAGCAGTCTCGACATCCGTCCAAACAGACTGAACTCTGAACACACCACACACCACAGGAATATCTGATAAGATTGTTTTTAGAGCCATCATGATAATCCGGCCGTCCGTATAATTGTCCGAAGGGGAGAACTGGGTCAGAAATCATCACAATATTCTTGCTTTGTGAACCAGGCTTTACTTATTTTGTTTAGTCACTAATTAGGTGACTTCTAAAGGCAGTTGGTTGGAGTGGGTTTTATTTTGAGGTATCTGACTGATAGGTGGCTGAATACAAACAAACACTGCATATTTCAGATTTTGATATGTGTAAAATTAAATTGAAATTGAAAGCCATCTATTTTGTTCCTTCCACTTTAAAACTGTGCACTCCTTTGCCATGGTCTTCCACATACAATTCCAACAGTTGTAATGGGACAAAGTGGAAAAAAGTTCAAGGGGTGTGAATAGTTTTGCAAGAAAGCGTAGTATTCAGCCTGAGGCAAAGGAGCTGTCTGTTCAGTAATATGCTTGTATTGGGAAACCTAATTAAGTTGTGTTGAGGTTAAAGCCTTTTATTAAAGAGAAACTGTTCTCTTGTAGGTAGGTTATTTCTCCAGGCAGGCAGAAAACATCTGAATCAAACAATGAAACGGAGAGGATAACATGTCAGCAGTATTATGTGAGTAAAAAAACCTGTATTCATAAAGTGTGCATATTATATAGCCAGCTAAAACGGGAGGAAAAACAACCTTCTCCTTGAACCTAAGTTGCAGGCTGACATCCCTGCGATGACTGCCAATGTCAGTCTTATATGCAGCTTGTTAAAAAGGAAACATACAACTCTAAAAACCCCTAATGACGTAATACACTGCTTTATCAATTCAAGTCAGAAAGTAAATGTTTATCTGATTAACACCATATTCCAGATCTGACATCTTGGAAAGTACATCATGCCTGGAATGTAAAATCAATTGGAACCTTCATTAGAGTCAAGCACAGATCCCGTTCGACACATACAAATGCGCCCACGGTGAAACAGATACGTTCAGTAGCCACACACATATCGTGTGTGTTGCTGAGGTGGGAGGACGACGAGAAGGAGGGAAGGGGTAACCATAGACAACAGGGCAACGGTGGAGGCTGCTCTTTTAAGTAATAAAATTAGCCGACAGCGTATGAGCAACAGGATAGTCTCAGGTGCAGCGCTGGTCGGTTTCACAGTTGCTGCCTGCCAACAGATTTCCAGCTCGGTGATGGAAGATCCATTCTTTCTGATATCACCATTGAATTATCTGTCATTGCAATCCTCAGCCGAGATCTATTTTACAAGAGGTAAGAGCAAACAGCACACTGAGCTAGAGAAGGACACCTCCTGTAAAGTTTGTTTGCTTTCTATATATTCTTTCCACTACCTCATTAATCTATCATATCATGATGGTTTGCGGTGGTGGGTGGGTTGCGAGGGCCGTGGGCGAGGGAAAGGAGGCTGTTGGCAACACAGTGGGGAGCGTGTGTGAGTGTGTTTGTGTGGGCATGTGAACTTGGCAGAAATATAAGAGGAGACAACACACTCACCAGTTCTGTTGTCTCCCGAAGATTGTACATCACGGTTCAGCCTGGGCGGTGTGTTTCTAAGCTCCGCAGTGAATTCACGATCCAGCGGGAGGATTAGCGATGAACACGCACCAGGATTTGAGCTTTTCTTTGGGATGGCTCAATTTTCATATCTCCTTCAGCAGAGGCTCAAGTTAGGGTCTGATGAATGGTGGGCATTGTGATATTTCTTTTCCAGCTCATTCTGATTGAAGGAGAAAGGTATTAAGGATGTCATTGAACACATATGAATTACAGAAAGCAATCGTTTCTGAAGTTTGACTGAATCAGACGGATGTTCTATAATCTCAACATTAACAGGCCAAATTGTTAATTGTGTAAACCCAAAATTATTCATACCAGTGGCTTGATTAGATTTAGATTGTCCTGACAGGACATGAGGGGCTTCTCTCATAACAATGTTAAAAAAAGCATAAAATTTAAAACTATGATTTTTTTTATTTGTTTTATTTTGAAAGATTTGCACGTCTAACATTATTTATATCCTTCTAAATAATCAAATAAAAAGACTTCTATAATTGCTTATAATTTATAATTGTTAAAGCATGAATGGCCTTAAATTTTTAAAAATTTGAATGAAAAGAAAACAGAGGTGATAATGTTTGGACCTGGTGGCTCATGTGAGACCCCTCCTGTTGGGCTGGGTCCTCTAGCCGTGTATCTTAAACCAACAGTTTTAAATCTTGGTTTTAGACTTGACAGTGATTTTAAACTTGACAGCCAAATCAACGCCACAGTCAAATCAAGTTTTTATCACCTAAGGAAATTGGCAAAGGTGAAACCTTTCCTTTCCAGGCAGCAGTTAGAAACCGTAATCCACGCGTTCATTTCGTTAAGGCTGGATTACTGTAACTCCCTTTATTTTGGACTCAGTCAGTCCTTACTCGTACGTCTGCAGCTGGTTCAGAACGCCGCTGCACGGTTTTTGACAGGAACCCGGAAGAAAGAGCACATCACTACCTTCCTGGCCTCCCTCCACAGGCTACCTGTGCATTTTAGAGTCCATTTTAAAATCCTCATGTTTACTTTTAAGGTTTTAAATGGTCTTGCCCCGACTTATTTAACTCAGCTACTCCACCGCTACCCTCCCTCCCGGTCCCTCCGGTCGGCTGACCAGCTGCTCCTGGTCGTCCCCGGTTCCAGGCGGAAGCTCGGGGGGGACAGGGCCTTCTCTGTGCACCCAAGTTATGGAATCCCTTGCCTTTAACCATTTGCCAGGCTTCCTCATTGCCAATTTTTAAAACTCTTCTTAAAACTCACTTCTACACTTTGGCCTTCAACCCAAACTGAGACTTGATCTTATTTGCTCATATCTTGCTCTTAATTGTCCTATTTTAATATAGTTTTATTGGCGTTAGATATTTTTTCCCCTAGTATATTATTTCTATGATATTGTGACTATTATTTATGTCTCGGTTGATGCTTTGTTGTCCTTGGTGTACAGCACTTTGTTCAGCTGCTGCTGATGTGAAAGCGTTTTATAAATAAAATGATGATGATGATGATGATGATGATGATGATGATGATGATGATGATGATGATGATGATGATGATGATTGCTGACCAGCATTTAGCATGTTTCCACTGGTATTTCTACAATTCATATGTGTTACTGAGCTCAGAGCCTTTGAGACAGTAAGGCCTCCTTGCCATCACCCTAATGTTTAACTCTCTCCATAGATTCTCCATCAGATTTAAGTTGGGATTCTGGCTGGCCTACTCCAGCATCTTGTTACTTACAGTCAGAAGAAACATGTTGGTAAAATTAAACGATCACTTTAAACCTAAATCTACCTGAGCTTTGAATAATTTGGGGCCTAAATGTATATAGAGTATTGGCAAAAGCGGCAAGTCGGAATATTGGGTCGATCCTCCCCCCTTGGTGGTTCCCCTTTTTCCTGCAAAACCATTTGTTCAGTCTCAATAAACCTGTTTACATATCTTCTCCTGGGTGTCTGTAGTCGTTGCCTGCACCAGAGTCTAATTAAAACCAAACACAATGACAAAGGAGACTAAACAGCTCTAGGGAAGTGAGAGCAGCATTTGTCATGTCTTTATTTAATACTTTAGATAAGCACCTGTAACTATTCCATCCTGTTATCCAACAACATTGCACACATCCCGACTGAACATTTCTGCTGATGTTGTTCAGCTGGTTGCCACCTTAGGCCTGGTTCACACGGCAAGATTTTTAAGCCCATTTCGGACCCGATTCTCCCCTTCGAAAGATTATCGGGACTGACCTTCAGATTATCCTAACAGATATTCCTGCCCTGTGTAGTATGTTCAGAGTGCTCTGGACTTACTCCAAAGTCACGTTTGATCTCGTGAAGTTTTGTGAGATTTCCATATGACCTGAGAATGTTCGTGAGTGAAATCTGTTCATGTTTGGTGTCCCATCACTGGGGTGTGGCCAAACAGCACACACTGTAGGAGCAAAACTGGGAAATCCGTGATTTGTCATCAAGGTCTCTCAAAGTTGGGAAATTATACGACCATGTGAAAATCTTGCCGTGTGAACGAGGCTTTAGCAGCTTCTCCCCCCTAACAGGCCATCTTTTAGCTTCCATATCACTGTCGATGATTATCCTCGTTTCCTTAGTGAACAATAGCAATAACAAAACACCTGTACCATAGCTCATGGAGCAAAAACTAAAAGTGTATTCTATAGAACACGTGCTGTCATTCTCAAATTGCGCAGACTTCCACGTTGGGATTCAGCGACAGTGACTCATTTAATATTTTCCATCACAGATGTGGCAACCAGGACCAACATTCTCTAACCCACTAGCAGTTTCTGCATGCAAAACATTTTGGTTTCGCAAAACTCTCTCAAGAGTTTCATCGAGTGAATATCAAGTTGCTGAAGTTGACTTCAGATGCGGCAGGTATGCAAGATATGTCTCTCTTCAACTACAACTCATATCCCAAGTAAGGAGCTATTGTTTAATGAAGGCTTTGGCGTTTTTAGAACAAAACCCATTTATCCTTAATACCTGCTCTGAGCAACAACGGTTTAGCGCTGGATAGAGCAGAGCACAAGTGGAGCACACTAAGAATCTCCGAAAACCTTGCATTTTTTTTTACTTTCAAAGTTGACATTAGTTTGACTCTGACACCTGACATGCACCTTGACGTATACCTGTGCAGCCTACAGACAGGGGATATCAATCAAACTGCTAACAATGTAGCAAAAAAAGCTGCTGGTCAATGTGTTAGCAAGGCTCATTAACAAGCCAAATAATGCTCCCTGGATCGTAGTATGTCATTCTAATTTCTTTTCCCATGTTATTTTCCTTCCTCCTCGTCCGGTTTTAACACGACATGCTGTCCAAGTTGATAACACTGCAGCGCGACTCGTAAATCATAGTCATTATGCGCTTGTTATTTTGGAAACTCTGCTTCTTTTGCACGGTACTCTATAAAACCCTGCAGTGGAGTAGGATTCACCGCTGACACTGCTCCCTTGTTCAGCTAGACACATTTGGTGAATTTAACTTCAGAAAAAACTACAAAGAAATATGAGTTTACTCTTCAATCAGAATACTAGGTGAAGCGTTTGTTTCACACGGACTGGATCGCAAGCAGACCAAGGTCTACAGTGCCTCTTGGGGTACAAAGTGAAACTGCAAGAGGCGCCGGTTTATGCTACCTGTGGTAAATATCTAAAAAATATGCTATGCTGGCCTAAGACCGGACAATTCGTCTCTGGGTTAGGTATGACGTCAGTTGGGGTTCACACAAGTTCAAAGGCAAACTTACATTTTCTGGTTCAGGAAAATGTTTAAAGTTCACTGACTTCCAGATCTTTTTTTTCCCCACTTAGAGAAAGGGGCCAGTGTTACAGTTATGGTTAGGTTCAGGTATTTGGTTGTAAGAGTGCTTAAAAACTGAACCATTATTGTTGCTGGAAAATATTCTAATTCGGAAGAGTCATAATTTCTATCATAATTTATTTCCAGAGATTTCAAAATCATTTTTGTACTTGTGAAAGCCTATCTAAAGTTTGCTATTTAATTATACTTTCTAACCACATGGAGAGTGCAGGCTTTAAATATGTTCGAATCAAGAGTTTTGGTGAGTGCCTTCTATTTTGGAAGTCAAAATATGGTGACCCAAATTTGTTAACATTAAGTCCTTAATAGGAAAATTGAAAAACAATGTATTTATCACAAACAATCCAGAGAATAATTTGATCTAGGTGGGAGAGAAATTTAGGAGGCAGAGACATTCACCTAGACTTTTGAGTTCACTGCCTCAATCATGTTGCAGCCAGGGTTAGAGTGTAAGCAACAACAAGGTATGACTGAGGTCTCTGCGGTGAAACCTTTGAGGGAGGGATTAATAGGAGAGGGGGTCTGCTGATGCATGCTCCAGCTCCTCTGGGTCTCCATAATTCACATTGTCAGCTGAAGGGCCGGTGTGGAGCGCCAACCCAGAGCTGTCTCTCATCATCACACACAGTCAAGAGCCTGTCAGAACAGATGAAGCCACCAGCTCAGCACTGTCGAGGAACATTGAGCAGTAATTCACATTCTCCTGCGCCGACAGGCCTCACTAAATTCAGGTCCTGCCATAAAACGCTAGCGTCTGATCAAGGAAGCCCTGTCGTGAAACCGCAGTAGAACCACTTCCCTGTGATCTAGATTAACACTGATTGACTTGCCCTTGCTTTCCCCTCTCGTGGTTTTGGCACCTATGTTAGGTGTGCGCTGTGGTCCCTATGCTAATATTTTCACTCCAATATGGAAGCTGTGTCTTGTTAGCACATGGCCCATTTAAAATGTATCAAGATGTGTGTGATGTATATATAATTTGCTCTCTGCATTCTATTTGTGCAAATTACATTTCAGCTACATCAAAATGTAACTACGAGGGGTTGCTGGGGATTAAATTAGTGTAATCATATGGAACGTCACACTGCGATGGCCTTTTGCCACAACTGAGAGAGGGAGAGGCGTTTTAGCTCACCCGACCCTGTTGTGGCTGAACCTCGCAATTATCAGCTGCAGCAGCGCAATGTTTGTGTTGCTGTACACCTCTTGGCTGTTGTGTCAAAAGCCATGAAGCCTATGTGTTCCTCTCTGGGCAAAAAAAAAAAACCCTCCCACCCTCATGTACCAAAAAAGTACATGAACGCACAAGCACCATCTTCTTTAAATCCTATATTTATCAAACTGGCAGTGACAGGATCATGCTGTGGGGAAGTATTTCTTGAGAAGATACAGGAATGCTGGTCTGAGTTGATGGGACAATGGACGGAGCTAACTACAACTACAGGACGATCCTGGGGGAAAACGTTTTAGAGGCTGAGGTGGAGGTTCACCTTCCGGCCCCAAAAGAATCGCAGTTCTAACTGCAGTGAAATGATACAGCTCAGGGAGGATGAATACATGGTGAATTTCACATGCTTAGATTCAGTTCATTTCATTTCCATTTAATGATGTGCTACTGTGTATAGGTCTGCCACATAAAAAATGTTATTGATTGGAAAATTCCAAAATGTGAAGAAAGGCCTAACAATTATGAAGACTTACAAGGCACTGATGTTATCTGCTTCTGGCATCTATACGAGAGAGCCAGCAGGAAAGGAAGTGACAGATTAAGATTCATCAGACTCTGGTTTAATGCTGTCTGCTCAATTAAATCCCAATTAAAACGCTAAAAACTGTTATTCATACCAGCTATAGCAAACCGAGCATTTTAAAAAGACTTCCTATGGTGTGTGGCTTGCAGATATTGTTCTCCTAGAATGGATTTTGCACGTATATTCATGCTTGATGTGGCAATTGTAACTTATCAATCAGCTGATTTGCCAAATTGATTCATGTAAAAAAAACATGCATAGCTTTGAAGAATTTGTGTTTTGACTTGTACCATAAAAGCTGCTTTTTATTTACCTGTAAACGCATACTCATGAAAAGTGAAATACTTTGTAGCGCAGTGCTTTCTTTCGGCGTCATTTGCAACAACACTTAAAATTAGACAGAATAAAGCACAAGTATGTGAGTTTTCCGCGACAAATTTATGAAGGAAATGTAATGGTACTTTGAAAAACCCTGACAGTATGTTGAAATGATTTCCTTTTTTTTTTCTCAATTTGTTACATTACAACCAGAAACTGCTCCATCTTTCACTGCCATTTTACGTGATAGACCAACACACGGTTTATAATTTTCAAGTGGAACAAAAATAAGAATAGATGTTTTTAAAAATTAATGGCAAACACAGATCTGAAAATATGTTGTTTTCAGCCCAAATTCCATATTTCCAATTACAGCTGAAAGACTTTTTGGATCTTTACCAAGTTTGCACATCTGGAGAATATTTGCCCATTAGTCCCGTTTCCACTAGACAAGTTCATTTATGGGAGAGGTGAATGTGACGGGGAAAACACGCTGGCTCGGTCCTCTCAGTCGTTGTGTCTCCATACAAAATTGGCCCTTTAAGGAATTTGGAATTTGGAAGACGTCAGCATATCACGACCATTTCACCAGTGAGCGGCGTTACTGATCAGTGCCAAAAGGCGCCCACAGCAGCAGAGAATAACAAGAGATTGACAATAAGAAGCAGGGATGGTTGCCGCGTTACTGTTTGCTATGTTGCTGTACACTGCTTCGCCAGCAAGTTTTTTGGCGACTTCTGCTGATAACATTTTCTACTCAGTTACAACAGATCAACGTAAGTTAACCACAAATCCCGCCCAGCGACTCTATCGGGCCCCAAGGCAGGTATTTGTTTGGTTCCTGAAATGGCTGTGAATGTGGTTCTTTCGGGACAGCCCAGTAAAATGGAGAGTTCGAGGTACTTTTCTTGTTCAAATACTTATGTGCAGTAATAAAATTGAAATAAATTATTAAAAAATCAGACAATAGGATTACCTGAATTGTTTTTAAAATTCGGTCTCTCACAGTGGAAATGCACCTACAATATGCATTTCAAACACCTCCATAATTTCTAAGTGGGTGAACTTACTTATACTTATGTTCCTCACTGTATATATTCCTAAAAGTTCAGTTCAACAGAGCATCTTTTTCTTGTGTCCCTTACAGAGGGATCCGTTGTCTTCACATTAATATGCATAATCTAAGGTTGATCTGTCACTTAATATCCTAATAAAAGAAAATCTGCAATAGGAGTAAGAATATGTTTACAATTAATGTAAGGCAAGGCAAGGCAATTTTATTTGTATAGCACACTTTCAACAGCAGGGCAATTCAAGGTGCTTTACATGATTTGGTGATTTAAAAAAAAACACATAAAAGAAACACACATTACACATGATACACAATCAAGCAAGAGAAAAATAAAAAAAAGCAAGAGAGCATGAACACATTTCATACATATGACATCAAGCATTTACTAAAAGGCAATTCTAAACAGATGGGTTTTTAGTCTCGATTTAAAGCAGTTCAGAGTTTCAGCAGCTCTACACTCGTCAGGAAGTCTGTTCCAGATAAGGGGAGCATAGAAACTGAAAGCTGCTTCTCCATGTTTGTAACAGTAATGTAAGAGTACGGAAGCTGACTGTGCTCAGCACAGCACAATGAACAAAGTGGAAATCTCAACTGCAACCCAAAACCTCCTAATATAATATGTGTACTGTATAAAGCAATGGTAAGGGCTCAAGTTTAAGCACTTTAAGCATTTAAATAGACACTAATATTCTAACATAATAGTTTGTTCCCTTTGATCTTCAATAATATTGCTTTTCAGTTGTAGGATTTACAAAAAACTTTAAGATGAGTTCATTGGTTGTATACTGATTTAGCAAGTACACACATCCCCCAAAATCCACCTCAGCCCTCTTCCTCCACCCTGCTGTAACACATGGCGATGGTGATGAATACTGATGAATACTCAAAGGAGATCATAGAGTTTGATGTGCTTACCTTGGTGCCAAATTCCCCAGTTACCAAGCTGAGATATTTTGATGTGCGCAAAATTATCAGGTGACAAAATATATTTTTACCCTCTTTTAACTCTGAAGTTTTAGACAACTAGAAAAAGAAGGTTTCATGGATTTTTTTCTCTCTCCATCTTTAGTCTTCTATCTTTTTAGAGCTTTTTCTAAAGTGGTGCTCTGAGACCATTAGCGATTTGGTCTGTTTACGCCATCAAAAGTTCCTCTTATCTCATCTGTCCAT
The DNA here is from genome assembly GCA_963556495.2 of Valencia hispanica. NCBI lineage: Eukaryota > Metazoa > Chordata > Actinopteri > Cyprinodontiformes > Valenciidae > Valencia > Valencia hispanica. Next base: position 46,315,072 of record OY747708.1, read on the forward strand.
GACATTCTCTGTCATTTGATGTCTATTGGTTTAATCCAGACATTTCAGGTAGTGAAACCTCCGAGTGAATCTTTCTCCGTGGTGAATGTATTTCATCCTTTTTAGCCTTATGCATGTCACTGAGTGGAAGCTATATTTTATTTATAGACACGCTGCAGTTCTGACACGGTGGCTGTACATAATGATGGGTTACTGATAGCTTAACAATTACATTTTTTCTCAAGTTGTCTGGAGGTAATTAGATCTTCTTGTGTGTGTTTTACTACACCACCTTACTATTATTGATGGCAATCAGACTTCATCTAGAGCTGTATCAGTCTTTATGTTTTTCTCACTCACATTACAGCATAACCGGTCATTTCTAATGCTAATATCCAAGACATAGAATCTATAATCAGCATTAATAAAAATATTATTAAATATTAACGGTTTCATAAGTCTCCTCTTAATAGAAAAGTATAAACATGAACAAGTATTCCTACACCTTAAACTTTTCCTAATTATGTCCCACTATAATCACAAACTTCAATGTATTTTATTTGGATTTTATATGATAGATCAATGCAAAATACAGCATGATCGTGAGGCTGAAGGTACGATACATCGTTGTCAAATTTTTAAGCGAAAAAAAACAAAAAAAAACTTTGGTGTGTCTTTGTATTAATTGCTTTAATTCAGTACTTTCCAGAAATTCCTTTTTGGCAATTAGAGTTGTAAGTCCTTTGCAAGTCAATCGCATCTTTGCACGCATAGAGGCTGAAGTTTCGGTCCAGTCTTTTTGCAAATCTCAAGCTCAGTCAGTTTTGATGGAGAGCGTCTGTGAACAGCAGCCTTCAAATTGTTTCAATAACTCTCTCTTGGACTTCGGTATGGACTTTGATATATTTAGATCCAAACCTTTCTACTGCAGGTCTTGCTTTATGTTTGGTTGTCCTGCTGGAAGGTAGAACTTCGCCTCAGTCTTGGGTCTTTTGAACCCTCTAACTGCTTTTGTCTTTGCATAGTCCCGTTTATACCTCCATCCATTGATCAACTCCAACCATCAATGTCCCATTTGAAGAAAATTGTTTCCTCTACAGGATGTGGTTTTCAGGGTGACATGCAGTGTTTGTTTTTTCGCCACACATTACATTTTACATGTATTTTCTAGTTCTAATCTGACAATTTTTAAATTGAAAGGGTGTAGTTACTTTTGTAAAGCACAGTATAGAAGATACAGCATATTACTGGGATGGGTAAGGTCTATTCAAGGAATCTAGAGAGGAGGGTCCGCCAAATAGTCTAGTCTCAGATTCAGGAGGAACGGTGTGGTTTTCATCCTGGCCACGGAACACTGGACCAGCTCTACACCCTCAGAAGGATCCTGGAGGGAGCATAGAAGTTCGCCCAACCAGTCAACATGTGTTTTGTGGACTTACAGAAAGTGATCCACAGTGTCCCTTGAGGAGTCTTGTGGGGGGCACTTCGGTAGGACAGGGTACCAGGTCCCTTGATAGGTCCCTGTACAACTGGTGTCAGAGCTTGGTATACATTGCCAGCAGTAAGTCGGGCTCATTTCCGGAGAGAGTTGGACCCCGCCATGGTTTCCCTTTGCCACCAATTCTGTTCATAACTTTCATGGACAGACTTTCTAGGTGCAGCCAGTGTGTTAAGGGGATCCGTTTTGGTGGCTTTAGGATCAGATCTCTGCTGTTTGCAGATAATGTGGTTTTGTTGGCTTCATCAAAACATGATCTCCAGCTTTCATGGAGCACTTCGCAGCTGAGTGTAAAGCAGCCAAGATTAGAATTAGCACCACCAAATCCGAGTACATGGTGTTGAGCCGGAAAAGGGTAAAGTGCCTTCTTCAGGTTTGGAGATGAGGTCCTGGTCCAAGTGGAGGAATTTATGTATCTCGGGGTCGTATTCACAAATGAATGAAGGAAAAATGGAGCAGGAGGATCAACAGACGGATTGGTGCTGCACCTGCAGTAATGCAAGCATTGTACCGGTCTGTCATGATGAAGCGAGAGCTTGTCCCGGGTGAGAGTCCCGTCCTCTTGGACCTTTGTCCATCTCCCTCTTCTCTCCCCCTTCTATACTATCCACTGTCAGGTAAAGGCCAATATGACCACAAAATCATTTTTTTTAAATCCTAAACTGATCAAGCTCTGGTAAGTGACCTAAAGAACAAGATCGTGGATACAAGCAGGTGAAAAGAGTTTCCTCTGCAGACTTTGTGGGCTCTCCCTGAGAGACTGCTGCTCCTCCACAGCTAGAGGAGCCAGTTGAGGTGGTTTGGGTATCTGGTTAGGATGCCTCCAGAATGCCTCCCTGGTGAGGTGTTTGGATGGATGGGTGGATAGATGGATGGACCATAATTTATCATTTCAGATATAATGGAAAATAAATCTGTGTCAAAATAGTTTATCATGTTGTGACATCAATCGAGGGCCTTTCTGCATCAAAAGGAGAGCTTGATAAATGCGTGTGATCATTTAAATGTGTTCAATGTGCTTTGCAGGAACTGTCCGGAAGATTATGCAAAACGTATCATCCTAAATGTCCTTTAGAACCAAACCCAAACCAAAATATTACAATAGAAAGACAATAATGTATCCTGGTTCAAATTAGAATGATCTCTGTTGAAACACAGCTTTGGTATTGGAGTGGTTTTCATCCTCCTTTTACATTGGCAGCAGTTTGTATCTCTCTGGTTTGTGTTCTGCTTTATTTGCACTGCTCTTGCTTGCTGCTAATTAGTGTTTCCAGCTTCCAATTAGCTGTTTATAGCTGATACACTGTGAGAGATCCCTTATTCAGTTGGAGCCCAGCACCAAACAAACTATAGTGTTTACATGCGCTAAGTAAGAGGGAAATCTTCGACGTACACACAGCTTTGTTTATACCACATTCACTGTGAGTTGCCATACATAGACACGGATAAGACAGTGGATAACAGCGAGCCTCTTTTCCTGCTTAATGTCCAATTAGTCTGTATGGTTTGACAGACTGATCCACTTCCCTAAGCAGACGTAGGGCTCAGTCGGCACAATTAGAAATGTTTTGGGCTGTCAGGTGGACCTTTGGACACAAATGACAAACGTCACATCGAGCAACAATTACAGAGAAGCTGACACATCAACCATGAACTCCCTGTAAGTTAGAAACTTAAGCAATTCCTGTCCCACTTACCATGAGACAATTTGGTTATGGGTGTTTCATTTACTATCACATGCAAAGAAATACAGCTACACCTGAATGATGGCATTCTACACCTTCCCTCTGAATGAAACACCAGTAATCCTATTAGAAAGATTGTGGAAAAAAGTGTGATCTTGATAATAACTGCATGTTAGAAGTCAAGCTTAGTGTAGTAATCCATTTGTCTCCAACCAAAACAAGACAAACTATATTTGCATGTAATATTTTTTGTGATGTTTTAAGGATGTTTTACAAGCAGAAAATAGCCTAAATAGATTTCTTCATTTTTCAGGTCATCAAGCTGTGAAGAAACAATTGGGATTTTGTTTTTGGTGCTGTATTTCTTTAATCCAGAAAAGAAAATTCATTTGTTTTGGATTTGTTAAAGGTTATTCCACCTGAATATGAATCATACCACAGGGACTATTATTAAGTATGAAAAAAATTATCCATCATTGTCTTCCTAACCAAGGTGCAGTAGGGATATACAGTAATTTGCTACTAAGCGATGCTTTGCAATCACATCTGAAGAGAAATGGGAATTTTAATTTAAAAAAGCTTTGTGAAAGTATTACAAATTCTGGGTGGGGGGGGGGAAGCCCAACACATCTGTATTTTATAAATACCAGTAGCTTAATTTTTTACATTTGCCATTTAAAGGTGGAAATGTAATGTGCTGGCCATAAGTCCGTAGACTGACTCGGTCTTTCCCGATGACTGCTGGGAAAGGCTCCAGCCTCCCCATAATCCTGTCCACAACTAAGTAAGTAGAGTAAAAAAAAAGAATTCCAATTTAAATCGGAGTTTGTGGCGCACCATAAGGTTCAGTTGTAGAACCTTCCTTTATGAAAGACAGACCATAAGGTCTGGAGTCAAACTTATGGAAAATATGTTAAAGACAATGTTGAATCCAGTCTACAGGTGTAAAAATATTACCAGCTCATGAGATAAAACAATACACATCAATGCACATCTCTGTTTCCACAGCTTATATTTTTCACTTTTTGTAAATATGTTGTTTAAGTGCTTAAATACACATCCATATTATGTAAATAATCTAAATTATCCTGCTCAGTTGCACATTTCTCAAATCAGAGTATGTCATTTTTATTTTTAGAAACTGCACAGTACTTTAGTTTTGTAATTTTTTCCTTAATTAACACATACATTATTCTTGTGTGAATCTAAATGCTTCAATAACCTGTCACTTTTCTGCTTTTACAGCTGAATTTACCCTCTGTGGAACAATAAAGGATGTTTCTATTCCTTCTATTCTACACGATATTGAGCTCACAACATGATAGATTAGGTAGGACATTTGGTTGTTTTTTATTTGTGTGTGGGTGGGGGGCAATTAAGGACTTCCATTTTTTTCTTGTCACAAATACAGTAAAGGCCCCACAAAGTAAACTGTATTTCAAAGAATCTGTAATCACTGTAGAATAAGCTAGTCCAGGTTTGACTACGCTGGTATGGTCAGGTTTAACTACTCCATAAATGGCTGTTTTAATGCTTGTCTAAAGTGGTCCAGACTCTTTTGTGTACTAAATGAGCATCTTTCATCTTTTCACGCTGTTACTGGTTTTCCTCCAGACATACTAGATGACTTTTTTGAAGGTGTGATTCCAGTAGAATTATGTTTGTGTCTAGTTAGTTTGATTTCAAAAGGATTTATTACTTTGGACAGATTGAACACAGTAATTACTACATTTCCTTTTAAATACTCAGACAGGGTGAATAAACTGAAAATAATTTCAAAGGCAAGTTTACAAAAGGGCAGTATAATATATAAAAAGGACATGAAAACTGGTCCCTGTTATGATTCCTTCCCCTTTTTATTGGAAAAAACATACCGGAACAGGAACCTTCATGGGAGATATTAATGGACCTCAAAGAAATTGTTGAGATTGTTATGTCACATGTTTTTACAGAGGAGAAATTGCACTTACTTAGAGATCAAGTTGTCAGATCACAGAAAGTTGCTCAAAGACACTTTTCCTGTTTTTTGTTAGCGGCCAAAGCACCTCTTTGCAGAACAATATCCTCACCTCATACGTTGCTTTGGCCCTTTGGTTGAACTATGGACAATGAGGTTTGAGTCAAAGCATAGTTTTTTTCTCCAGAAAACGATGCATGACACTCAGAACTTTAAAAATGTATTGCTACCTTTGTCTACAAAACACCAGGAGATGATGGCATGCCAGTTTGATAGTCAAAGTATGTTCAAGCCCATGTTACATGTCGAAAGAATAAATATCAGAACATCTGCCTAGGATTTTGCTTTGCTACAGTGATTGACAGAAACTATGATTCTGTCACCTGGACGCCACAGTGGAGTGCTAGAATTTTATAAAACTGTGACCGTAGTAATCAACACTGAAGAAGTTGCCTTTGTTTGCAAAAAGCTCTCCTCTTGGTACCTGGAACATTTTAGGTCTTTCGAGCTTGTTGAGGGCATCTACACAGAAACTCAGGTTTTGGATCTGGAGGCTGTCAACAACCATCTTCCATTAGTTGCATACATAGTGGCAGGGAAAAATCCAGTGACACCAAAAGTGTGCCTGCTTTGTTGATGTCACACAAAATGGTAAGTTAATTGATTACCTTTCAGAGCAGAACTTTGTTGTTTTCACTCTGTTTTACAGATTGGCACTCATTTATGGTGTTATGTGCTGTGACATGACACGCATCTACATTTCCTAATTTTAAATAATATCACAAATTTGCTGTTCCTCCTGGTACAGGTAAGTGTAGTGGTTTTGGAAGTGAGCAGCATTTTTTTCTCATTATTGTGCTTTGGAAGTCTAGCGTTCTCAGTGTAACTCCTTGCTATATGTTTTGTCAATAAATGATTAACCATTACCTCTAATTTCTAGGCTACATCTGTTTTAATTTGGACATTTATCTCCCGTGTGTTTTTTCTCTCATTTCAACCATGCTGGATTATTGCTGTTGGTCAAAGTCTCCCCCAAAATGACTTGCAAACTTGCTCTTCCTGAAACTGTTGAACACTTGGAGAACACCCTTCATGAAAATCTGCAACTTCAAGGCAGCTTCATACTCGAGGACCCAGACTTTAATAATCCCCTCTGTAACTTGATGGATTCATAAGCTGCCACCTGAACGTGCTATCTTGCATATTATTTGGGAGGAGTCATCTGAGCATGCTCAGCAAGAGTCTGGCTCGCTTGATTCAGGGTCTTCCCTTGACACAGCCAGTGTATCCACTGGAGACACATCCCAAAGTCCATCAGCTTTTATCAGGAACTATTTGCGAAGTGTATCTGAGTGGCCTTCATCATTTCCCATTCCAGCCTTTTCTTATGATGTAGAACTGAAATTGCTTAAAGGGAACGAGGAATACAAAAAGACGAAGAAAGATGGAAACATAACTAGAGACATGAAGATGGACATTTTGGACAAGATTGCTCAGGCAGTTTTGGAGGTAAAAGCCTATCCTGACCAAGACCAGATTGAATCAGTAGCTTCTACTCTGGTCACCAAACACCCCTGTCTTCAAGAACCAGGCAGTGGATCAGGTTATGGTGGATGGAAGATGAGCATTAAAAACCTGGTAGTTATAGGTCCAAGTTACGTCAGACAGGCTGTAATGAAGTCAGCATAAACCCCAAAAGAAAAAGCCATGAAGATGTTCACCCAAGTACTTCTTTGAAGAGGGCAAAACGAGAAGAAATGAACTACGTCCCGGACCATCCAGATAACCATAGTGATGACTCTTTGGAAGAAGAAAGACTGGCTCTACTCGAGGAGGCACAAAAGAGAAGTAAGAATCTTGTGCTCATAAAACAAAAGATGGAGCTGACTTTCTCCCTGAGGCGGAAGGAGATTGTGGAGATGGAGCCTATGGTGACAGTGGGTATGGAACGGTGGCCCTCTTTCTTTATAATTAGTATAATTAGTATAAATAAAATTTAATAAATGTATTACAGTGTCTGATTCTGGCTTGGCAAGAAGAGTAACTGGAGGCATGGATAAAGTGAAATCCATGGAGTGAATATGTCAGTGGTACTTATATTTAAGTTGCATTTATTGCAAAATAAAAAAACAATCTGCTGGTTTACTGGTTTAACAGATCAGGGGAGAGTTCCATCGAATCACCAACAAGGACCTGATGGACAACTTTGGAGGAGGCCTTAATCAGCACACATCCAGGCTTCTAAAACTCTATCGGGCTTAGAGGACAGCTTTTCCAGCTGAGATGGATCAACTCCTTAACAGGCTGGATGAAGAGGTGAAATTTTAAATGAATAATCTCAATATTTTAACTATTGTGGATTAGATTAGAACTATACTCTATAGAGGACTGACAGTAGTAACCAGTTAAAGTAGTGATATAATGGAGGGAATTTATTTTACATTTTTTGAAGTGTCTTTGGTAACATCCATCCATTTTCTGTACCCGTCCATCCTATGCAGGGTTGCGGGGGGGTTGGTGCCTATCTCCAGCGATCAAAGGGCAAGAGGTGGGTTACACCCTGGACAGGTCGCTAGTCCATCGCAGGGCAACACAGAGACACACAACCATACACGCACACACTCATCCTAAGGGCAATTTTTTAGAGAAATTCCCCTAACTGTCATGTTTTTGGACTTTGGGAGGAAGCCGGAGTACCCGAAAGAACCCACGCATGCACAGGGAGAACATGAAAACTCCATGCATAAAGACCCCAGGCCAGGATTCGAACCCAGGACCTTCTTGCTGCAAGGCAACAGTACTACCAACTGCGCCACTGTGCAGCCCGTCTTTGGTAACATTTCCCATATAAACATTTGTAGGAACAGTTTTAGTTTCTCAGGCATAGAAATAACCAATTTTGTTGGGCTTGCTTATATTGTAAGAAACTCACTGTAAGATCTACAATGCAACTGAGTCCCACTTTTTATAACTGCTGTGCTTCAACAGCTATCTTTAGCCACTGTGATAGTAATACAACCCATGGTAGTAAAGGATGAGGAGGTTACCCTTAGTTATGAATTGGTCTTACATTAAAACTTAACAAAACTTCTGAATAAGGTTGCATGCCATGTTTCTTCTTGGCTTTCTATTTGTTGTTTCCATTTTCTAAAGATTGGTGTAACTTTGTTTTCAGACATCTGACATCACAACCCATCGGCAAACTGCTGATTTGAAGGGGCTTCCTTTGTATCTTCATGACAGTCATGAGAAGCTCTTCAGGAGCTGCCTTGTGAGTAATTAACTCAAAAATACTGTATAAATATATGCCAAGCATTTAATCCATTTTTTCCCTGTTCTTTTGTCTAATGTAGACTATAACTTCATTCAATGTTTTCTGTGTTCTCTATATTCCAAAGCCCAGAGCCTTCAAAAGTTTAACTGTTCTTGATGTAATCAATTTCCACATAATATACACATAGCTTTTTGGTAACAAGGTTTAAGGTGGAACCGTTTAATGTAAAAGATGGCCTATATGAATATCTTTCAGCTTGGTTTACAATTATAGTATAAACATTTTTTTTTCAAGGCCACTGACCCAGTGGAGGAGCAGACCAAGGGTCTCACTGTGGGTATCCTCACTGTGTTGGAAGATGACGGTACTTCACCTGCTGTAAATGTAATGAACCTTGCTGTTGTGTGGAAGAAACCATCATCCTTCAGCATCTCCCTGACCTGCCAACGGGTTTTGCCTACATCTTTGGGCTGATCTATGCTTTAAACCTTCAATACCCAAAAGATCTGAGGTACACGTTTGAAACAGTTCAGAAAATCCTTATGGGACTTGGAACAGATCTCTCTGCAAGGGTAAGATCCCTAAAAAAAAAGACTTGTTCAGTGAATCCTGTATGGTAACTGTTATATTCTGATCTACCTTACATTGTTTTCCATTTTGTTTTATGTCTTCCTGGTTTTCAATTGTAGGCTTTCTTAAATATAGAGTTCAAGTCACTTCTTCCACTGTTGACACTTTAATAAAGAAGAGACTGTTAAATACAGAAAAAAAATTCCATCCATCCATCCATTTTCTTCTGCTTATCCGGGGTCGGGTCGCGGGGGCAGCAGCCTAAGCAAAGAGACCCAGACTTCCCTCTCCGCAGCCACTTGTTTCAGCTCCTTGGGAGGAACCCCAAGGCGCTCCCAGGGCAGCCGAGAAACATAGTCCCTCCAGCGTGTCCTGGGCCTTCCCCTGGGCCTCCTCCCGGTGAGACGTGCCTGAAACACCTCACCAGGCAGCAGCTCTACTCTGAGCCCCCTCCGGATGACTGAGCTTCTCACCCTATCTCTAAGGGAGAGCCCAGACACTTTGCGGAGGAAACTCATTTCAGCCGCTTGTATCCGTGATCTCGTTCTTTCGGTCACCACCCAGAGTTCGTGACCATAGATGAGGGTAGGAACGTAGATCGACCGGTAAATCAAGAGCTTCGCCTTTTGGCTCAGCTCTCTCTTCACCACAACAGACCGGTAGAGCGCCCGCATAACTGCAGATGCCCCACCAATCCGTCTATCGATCTCCAGCTCCATTTTTCCCTCATTCGTGAACAAGACCACCAGATACTTAAACTCCTCCACTTTGGGAAGGACCCTATCCCCGACCCGAAGAAGGCACCCCACCCTTTTCCGGCTCAAGACCATGGCCTCGGATTTGGAGTTGCTGATTCTCATCCCAGCCGCTTCACACTCGGCTGCGAACCGCTCCAGCGAAAGCTGTAGATCACGTTCCGATGAAGCCAACAGGACCACGTCATCTGCAAAAAGCAGAGACCCGATCCTGAGGCCACCAAAACGTATCCCCTCAACGCCTTGGCTGCGCCTAGAGATCCTGTCCATAAAAGTTAGGAACAGGATCGGTGACAAAGGGCAACCTTGGCGGAGTCCAACTCTCACTGAAAACAAGCCCGACTTACTGCCGGCAATGCGAACCAAACTCTGGCACCGGTCGTACAGGGACCTAACAGCCCGTATCAAGGGCCCCGGTACCCCATACTCCCGGAGCACCCCCTACAGGGCCCCCCGAGGGACACGGTCGAACGCCTTCTCCAAGTCCACAAAACACATGTAGACCGGATGGGCGAACTCCCATGCACCCTCCAGGACCCTGCTGAGGGTGTAGAGCTGGTCCTGTGTTCCACGGCCAGGATGAAAACCGCATTGTTCCTCCTGGATCCGAGGTTCGACTATCCGTCGGACCCTCCTCTTCCGAACCCCTGAATAGACCTTACCAGGGAGGCTTAGAAGTGTGATCCCCCTGTAGTTGGAACACACCCTGTGGTCCCCCTTTTTAAACAGGGGGACCACCACCCCGGTCTGCCAATCCAAGGGAATTGCCCCCGATGTCCACGCAATATTGCAGAGCCGCGTTAACCAACACAGCCCCACAACATCCAGAGCCTTGAGGAACTCCGGTCGAATCTCATCCATCCCCGGAGCCCTGCCACAAAGGAGCTTTTTAACGACCTCAGTGACCTCAGCACCAGAGATTGGAGAGACCGACCCCAAGTCCCCAAACCCTGCTTCCAGATTGGAAGGCGTGCTGGTGGGATTGAGGAGGTCTTCGATGTATTCCATCCACCGACCCAAAACGTCCCGCGTCGAGGTCAGCAGCACACCATCCCCACTGTAAACAGTATTGGTGGCAGACCGCTTTCCCCCCTCGAGACGCCGGATGGTGGACCAGAATCGCTTCAAAGCCATACGGAAGTCGTTTTCCATGGCCTCTCCAAACTCCTCCCACGCCCGTGTTTTTGCCTCAGCAACCATCCGAGCCACATCCCGCTTGGCCTGTCGGTACCTATCAGCTGCTTCAGGGGTCCCACAAGCCAAAAAGACCCAGTAGGACTCCTTCTTCAGCCTGACAGCATCCCTTACCGCTGGTGTCCACCAGCGGGTTCGGGGGTTGCCGCCGTAACAGGCACCAACCACCTTGCGGCCACAGCTTCGGTCAGCCGCTTCGGTCAGCCGCCTCGGCAATGGAGGCACGGAACATGGTCCACTCGGACTCAATGTCCCCCGCCTCCCCCGAGACGTGTTCAAAGTTCTGCCGGAGGTGTGAGTTAAAGCTCCTTCTGACAGGAGACTCTGCCAGACGTTCCCAGCAGACCCTCACAACACGTTTGGGCCTTCCAGGTCTGTCCGGCGTCCTCCCCCACCATCGGAGCCGACTCACCACCAGGTAGTGGTCAGTGGACAGCTCAGCCCCTCTCTTCACCCGAGTGTCCAAAACATGACCAGATGAGACGACAACCAAGTCGATCATTAAGCTGCGGCCTAAGGTGTCCTGGTGCCAAGTGCACATATGGACACCTTTATGCTTGAACATGGTGTTTGTTATGGACAATCCATGATGAGAACAGAAGTCCAATAACAAGACACCACTCGGGTTCAGATCGGGGGGCCATTCCGCCCAACCACACCCCTCCAGGTCTCACTGGCATCGCCCACGTGAGCGTTGAAGTCCCCCAGCAGAACAGGGGAGTCCCCAGGAGGAGCACTCTCCAGCAGCCCCTCCAAAGACTCCAAGAAGGGTGGGTAATCTAATCTGCTGTTTGGCGCGTAAGCACAAACAACAGTCAGGACCCGTCCCCCCACCCGAAGGTGGAGGGAGGCTACCCTCTCGTTCACCGGGGTAAACCCCAACGTACAGGTGCCGAGATGGGGGGCAACAAGTATGCCCACTCCAGCACGGAGCCCCTCAGCAGGGGCAACTCTAGAGTGGAAGAGAGTCCAACCCCTCTCGAGGAGACGGGTTCCAGAGCCAGAGCCGTGCGCCGAGGTGAGTCCGACGATGTCCAGTCGGAACCTCTCAACCTCGCACACCAGCTCCGGCTCCTTCCCCACCAGAAAAAAAATTAAGACATTTTTATTTGTAGTGGCATGCTTTAATGTTAACATTTTAAAGGTATGTTCTTGTTTTAGGGAGTTCTCCTCTTTAAATGTCTAATATAAGGTCAGTACTTTGTTTAGTGTATAAACTGTCTATTCAGTCTACAAACTGAATTGAATTGAATAGTGCTGTTCAGCCAGTTATTCTGGATTTGGGCTACTCAGCCAGGTACGCATCTCACGGTCCTCTAACTGTACTTTAATGTGTATAAGATGATTATATTTCACAGTCATCTTAAGTTTATTGAGCTGTGGTCTAATAGCTACATGTGTTGGGTCTTCACCAGTCGTGGTTTTGTTCAGCTTTTTCAGCTGGTCGGCATCAAACGTGTTTCATATCTTTGTTTCAATAACAGTGTTACCTGTTAAGGTGTGTTTTATGCTCCATAGCTTAACCTGTGTGGAGTGTTATACTCAACATCCTCAACCTTTTTTTTTTCCAATAGTCAAACATGGTGTGTAACAGGATGTAACAAAAGTTAATATAATATAAACACTTTTGAATACATATGGCATCTGAATTCTTTACTTTTGTTGGGGATTAGTTGTTCAAACCCATCTTTTACATTATTAAGTGTGGTGAACTATCAAAAATGACCTTTTCTTATATTGTGTAATAACAGAGTTGGTGTATACAATATATACAACAGATGGTAATTAAGTGCTGTTTCCCTTTGACATTTGTTAAAAGTTAAAGCAACTTATAGTGGAGTTAGCTAAGGTCACAATTAAAAGTTGTTGAAATGTAAAATGTTATGTCTCAATAACTTGCAGTTGAGTTTGGAAAAGTCAAGAATAAAAGCTAGTGTAATGTTGAATTTTAAGTAAATGAAACTTTTATAGTTGAGTTACAAAGTAGGACTTACAGTTGGTACAATTTAAAATTTTAAGTTTCTACAACTTACAGTTAGGCTACAAAAACTTGGGATTCAAAGTTGATAAAACGTGAAATTTCAAGCTACTACAACATACACTTGAGTAAGATAGATTCAGGATTCATAGTTACTACAGTTTGAAATTTTAAGTCTGTACAACTTATCATTGAGTTTGCAAAACTTAGAATTGAGAGATCTTCAAAATCAAATGCATAACTGAGAATGTTAAGTTCATGTGCTTAACTTAAAATTTTCCTGAAGTTTGTTGAATTTTGAGTTATCCTTACTTTTCTTTTTTTCACAGTGAACTAGTCATGGCGTTCTTACAGAGCTTACATATCATTTATATCTTTGGTGTCACACTGTCATCACTACTTTTTGTGATCAAGTACCCAAAGATGCTGCCACACTAACAGTTTGCCAGTGATGAGGGCTTTAGAAGTGTTCATTCAGCAGAGTGTTGGCTTGGCACTTGAATTGCTTGGTTTTGTACTGGTATTCCTTCGGCTCATTCGTTATTGCCATTTATTGAGTTTCCAACCAGTTAATTCCTTTGTGTTAAAATACTCTGTGTGTATTAGTTTAGATTTGTGTTTCAGTATTGCTTTGGCTTTGATTGGTGAATCCTCTCCACTTAGAAGGTGACTAAAAAAAACCCAGAAATGAACATTTAAGGAATAAACCTGTCAGTTTCCCTGCACCCTGTTCTTTCCTAACTCAATGCTTTCCCCTGTTTAGTGACACCTGATTCTCATGGCGTTCGTCCACTTCCCTAGTGCCTTCCAATCAGTGCTTTACATCATTGTCAGATTTTCAGTTTTCCTTCGCCTGTTATATTTCATGTCTGTTTCCCTGTGCTACTATTTCTACTGCTCCTCCAGTTCTTATTGGGGCTCTTCCTTGGTCCTTTGTCTAATAAACAGTCATACGTTAAATGACATACCATCATCTACTCTGCATTTGGGTTCATGTCAGTCTCAAATCCTGACATAAAATTGCTCAAATTCACTAAATGAGATAATATAGATTGCATATTTGACCATGTGTTTGCAAATAAGAAACTACAAATGGCCAAGATTTTGGTTTTTTTGATGACACATGTCACATATATAAAAGTCCTTTATCCTCTTTAGGATCAGCTAAAGGGAAATTTCGGTGGAGTTACTTAGGGTTTTTAATAGATTAATTTATTGGTTGTAGTTTAGTTTTTGTTAGTGTGCTTTGGTTTCTGCTCTTATAAAATAAACCCCTGATGTTCGCTTGGGTCACGGACCATAGCTGTCCACAAATAGCTAAAATCCACAAATACTTGAGACCCACTCTAAAAACACTCTGTTTTAATAGTTCACACACAAAATATACCCTAATATGCATTAATGCGCATAGTGTAAATCGCCTCAGCACTACCGCAGAAGCTAGTATCTACCGTCTTACTTATTTCCACTCCTGGGGGTACAGCCAATCAGAGCCAAGGAAAATAAATGGTGCTCCTGAAATGGCTGCTTTACAAACACCAGCCAACAGCATATCAATTAGCATTACGACTACAAATTTACTTTTCCCAAGCCTCAATTTCATTTGAATATTTCAGATATGCTGAAAAGAATCCACAAATTGGTGGATTTTCCGCATATAATTTTGAGTTATGTTCCGTAGTCCACTTGTGAGCCGACAAGTCAGAGTAGGTTAAGGAAATGCAGGGAGTTTCTATGTAGTCTGGAAGGAAAGTGTGGACATCTGCTCTTGTGTAGAACTTGAAGAGCGATTCACTCTTTTCCACACAGTCTCAAAAAGCTTCCAATAATATCCGAAGACTGTCACTAGATTTGAGGCTGGTCTTTTATTTCTTTTTAAAGCAACACTAAGTAAGTTTTGCTCTCTGGGTCCCCCTACAGTTGGGAAAAGGGTAATGTTTTCTACTACTGTCGTAAAATCTGTTATGGTTACACCAGGGGATTCACGTGCATTGACAAGCAATACCCTCTAACGTAACAGAGTTTCACGTCTTGGGCAGCCTTTGTGTCAAATGTCTTCATCCCAGGTACATTTTCTATATTTCAGCATGTCATATGTACGGTGGCGTAGAGCTGTCAGCCATATAATAAAGAGATTAGACAGTATCACGTTATAATGTTATTGTAAAAACGTGAAAACCACCTGAGACTAAAACGTTATAACGTGATAGTTTCACGTTTTTACAATAAACTATCACATTATAACGTCATACGGTCTCATTTCTTTATTATATGACTGACAGCACTGTTCTGACGATCTGTGCTACCTCCTCAGAATGTCCTACCGTAGCGCGCATCTGTCAGTGCTACCCCTTGAAAAGTATGTTTACATGCCGAAAACAACAACAACTGTTAGCTTTGATGTTAAACATAATCATCAAAAAATATTTTTCAAGTGACGGGATTGAAGTGGCAGTTTAGCAGTAATGCCTAACATAGCAAAGAAAATGATGAATAAAGAAAACTTTTCTTTCAATCCACAGAACATGCTACCTGTTTAATATAAAGCTAAACTAGCACATAAAGATGCACTAAAAACCATGATCAGAATATCCTAGCTGTTAAATAGGCCTATAGATGAATAGCACACTCTGGAAATCTGTTAGTTTGTAAAGCAGCGAATGAATTTATACCAAGCCAGTAAGACGTAGAGCAGATAGCAGTATTATTACTCCAAAATATTAAAATGTAGTAGCCTATGATTATAAGCACATATAGCCTGCAAAAAACACAGCATTTATTCTATGACTCAAATTAATGGGACTTGTTTACATGCATTGCAACAATATCATATCACAGAAGTGAAACTAACAGCTACAAGGGCTGTCATGTAAACTTGAAACAAGTAGCTTAAGGAAAGCCTTAAAATATTCTGAATAAAAATTAGCCAGTAATAAAATAATTTGAATAAAACGCACCATAAACTTCAAAGAAATAAAACAGAGGAAATGGATCTTCCAGGTAGGAATTCTTGATGACAGATTTGCTGAGTAAGCGAATTGTGACGTAACATCGAAATGTGCATGCGCAGTGCTACAGGGTAGCACGGATTGAGAGGTAGCACACCTGTTTACATATGAATACAATTTTGGCTCCGTCATGATGACAATTGTTCAAGCTACCTGCTGCTAGGTATCTTCCATTTATATGTACCTGCCGAGTATGCTCCACCCAGAGAGCCTTGCAGGATGCTGCACCCCTATGGCTGCACCTGACTGCTTTTGTGAAGCCTGCCGTAAAGCAAGTCGGATTTGTAGTCTCATTTGAACTACAAAACCACTACCCGACAACCCAAACTTACATAGTGCTGTTATGGCCGATAGAGGACCGCAAAGCGAATGCAGAAGTGCCGTTTCACCCTGTTATGAGTTGATAAAAGAATGACACGAGTCCGGAAACATTATTTTAAATTCAAATTCAAAAATACTTCATTGATCCCAGAAGGAAATTAAGTGTTGGTATAGCTCATATAATTAATTCTTTAAGGAATTGTTGTAGATGATGATGGCTGTGGGCAGGAAGGATTTCCTGTAGAGGTCTGTATTGCAGCGAAACTGAAGAAGCCTCCGACTGAAGACGCTCTGTTGTTGTATGACTGTCTCATGAAGAGGATGCTCAGGGTTGTCCATAATTTCTTTGATTTTATGAAGAATTCTTCTTTGCATTATCATCTCCAGATGTTCCACAGTTGTCCCAAGAACAGAACCAGCCTTCTTCATCAGGTTGTTTAGCCTATTTAAATCCCTGGCTCTGATGCTGCTACCCCAACAGATGACGGCTGAAGAGATTACACTCTCCACAACAGACTTGTAGAAGATCTGCAGCATCTTGCTGCAAACCTTGAAGGACCTAAGCTTCCTCAAGAAGTACAGTCTGCTCTGTCCCTTCTTGTAGACGGCTTCACTGTTCAGTCTCCAGTCCAGTCTGTTGTCAAGGTGAACTCCGAGGTATTTAAACTCCTCAACCACCTCCGCTTCTTCTCCCATGATGGAAACAGTTTTTGACTTATCCCTGTTTGTTTCTGAAATCTACAATCATCTCCTTTGTTTTGTTCACATTCAAGGTGAGACGATTGTTTCCACACCATGTCACAAAGCGGTCCACCAGCTCTCTGTATTCAGCTTCTTGTCCATCTCTGATACACCCGACAATTGCAGAGTCACCTAAGTATTTCTGCAGATGACAGGTCTCTGATTTGTACTGGAAGTCTGAGGTGTACAGAGTGAAAAGGAATGGTGAGAGTACGGTCCCCTGTGGTGCTCCTGTGCTGCTAAACAAATAAGGAATGACCCAAAAACAAGAGAAACTCAAAGTACAGTACAAACACCTGAGGGTAAAACAGGAAACAAGGAGAACACATAGTGGAAGTAAAAAAACATACAAACACTAAGAAGGAAACTCAAACCACAAACGCCTAAGGAACCTAACACAATCTTGCACAAGCCACAGGTTAAACACATCTTGGTTTAGTCAGCTCTTTGTCTGAAAAACTCTTTAGTGTTGTTTTAAAGTGTTGCAAAAGGTCTGGTTGCCGAAAACTTGCTAATTATAACAGCAAAGTTGCTAATTTAGAAACCCTGCAGCTAGGCTAACAGTCCTTATTAGGCCTCATTGTCGATACATTAAAATCGTAGCATTTCAAATACAGATACAGAGTCACAGTTAGGATTGTGGATGACCCAATACAAGCAAGCAGTAGGCAAGATTTTGTTCAAATAAAAAAACTAAACAAAAAAAGGGTAGCAGATTCTTCAGACAAAGAGCTGACTAAACCAAGAGGTGTTTAACCTGTGGCTTGTGCAAGATTGTGTTAGGTTCCTAAGGTGTTTGTGGTTTGAGTTTCCTTCTTAGTGTTTGTATGTTTTTTTTTTACTTCCACTATGTGTTCTCCTTGTTTCCTGTTTTACCCTCAGGTGTTTGTACTGTACTTTGAGTTTCTCTTGTTTTTGGGTCATTCCTTATTTGTTTACTTAGGTCTTATCTCAGTTAGCCTTTCTGATCTATGTAAGGTTCTGTAGTTATTATATTGTGTTGCTCTTCTATTAGTTATTTCTACATCTCATCCGTTAGCTCTGCTTTACTATATTTTCTCATTAGGATTGCTGTATTCTAATCTGAGTTCTTTCTAAAGTTTAATAGTCTTTGTTTCTGTTCTGTTTCCCTCTCCTTGTTATATTCATCAGTGCTTTTACTTTAAGTTTCTCTTAGGCTCCTTGACTCTTGTTCTCTTAGATCCCTTTCATCCTTAGTTACATTAGGGTTAGTTCTTACTTTTCTCAGTTTGAATTATTTGCTGTCCATTCTTCTCTTCAGTTTTTGCCTTTGTTTTCCTTCTCTGTTTCCTCCTTGCCACTCCAGCTGCTTTTTCATTCTCAGCCTCTCTGCTCTTACTCCCCCCTGCATCTGCTTTCACTAATTAGTCTTCAGGTTTCCCTCTTTCATTTCCTCTCTCCCTCCTCAGTATTTAAGCAGTTCTTATACAGTCACTACTCGCTGGATTCTGTCTTTCTCCCCATAGTTATGTCCCATGCCTTGCTGTAGATTGTTCGGGAGATTCATTAAATTCTGCACTTCAAGAGTATCTGCACCATGACAAGTAACTAGTAGCAGTTTTCTTTCACTGGGAAACTGTGTTAAACACTTTACTCTGACTGATGTCAGTTTCTATGCATTTGTAGACTGCAGTCAAGTGAGCCGACCCTTGGAAATAGTAATAGGGTCTTCCAAAGTTTATTCCTGCCTGTCACCTTGCTTTCTGATTGGCTACATGCCACATTCAACAGGCTGCATGCTCGTTTGTCCTCCCAACACACCACACATGCTGTGATATCGGGCCAAGACAATCCAACATGTTGAATAACCCCGATTTGTGATCGGAGCGGTCCCAACGTCCTTCTGAGCAGACCAGAGCGCTCTGAACACACCACACACTGCAGGAATATCTGTTGGGATTATTTTTTGAGAGCCATTCCGATAATCGGGGTGTGTCGGAAGGGGAGAATCGGGAAAAAATCGGACTGAAAATCCTGCGGAGTGAACCAGGCCTTAGGAAACCTAGATAGAAGCAAGAGTGAACTGAAGAAATTAGCTTTGGAATGACATTCAATATAAAGGTAACAGTGAACCTGACTACACAGAACAAAAAGGATCCGTTAAATGTAAAACTCAAAACAGAGACTATAAAGCAAACACAAAAGAATCACTGGACAAAACAAGGTCACAACAATAAGGAAGTCAAAATGCAAATGATAACAATATACAAAACCACAGAAACTGAGCAAATCCATAATGCTAAGGATCTTGGCATATAGAGTGTCAAGCTTAAAGCACAGCCTTAACATTAACTTTACCAGATCAAGACCAAAGCTTAAATCAACAGGACATTGCTTTGCAAGACAGACTTCAGTATGAGTATTATCATGGCATTTCAATATAGCAGGATCTCGTGTCACGAAATGTCATAACACCCCTAATCCAGACTGGTCCAATGTACCAAGTTATAAGTCAGCAAAATATAGATAATAATAATAATAACTGAATATAGAGACCAAGTAAGGCAACAACTGTAAGCAACTTAAAGGAAGTGATGTCCTTAATAGCCCAAGATGTCTGAAAAATGAAAAGCAGGTAGCAGTTTTAAAAGCATCAACAGGGTAAGAAATAAGTATAGATGGTAAGGTCAACCACTCATAAAGGAAATGAAGGCGCTCATCTGCCACAGGGAAACAAGAATAGTTCAAAAGACCGCACTTCTGAAGAAAACCTTAATACCATTCACACAGCTGGTGAATAGACAAGGACACCACATGAGCAGACAAAGAGAAAAGATGTACCATGAAAGGAGAAAGCAGGTAATTGCAGAAAAAAAAATCATTAAGCAGCAACAGACTTTAGCTTAGGTAGAAGGAGGGTTGCTTCCATTTTCCTCACTAGGAGCTTCTCTATTAGTGCAAAGGGAGCTTTCATTTTTCATCATGTTGCAAAACCTAATGGGGATCAAGATTAATGGTGAATTGTCAATGCTATATATTTTGTTTTTAAATATCTGAAAACCACGTGGGATTAAAATTAATAATGATTCCCGAACACCACGTATTTGTATATTTGCTGACTAACTAGCTAATATGAATAGGTTTGGCTGTAAAAAGACAATTTATCCACAAAAGCAAGAGGTGGAACAGTTCAGAAAAACTAGCGTTTTTTTTTTTTCATTCATACTAAAATACTATGGTAGCATCCTATTTAGCACTTGAAGACTAATTTGACGATAACGTATCGACTAAACTTACCAGTGTAAGCTGTGGTTCTTACATGGGCGTCGCAACCGTGGGGGATGTGGGGGTAAAACACCCACACTTTTCCTAGTGAGACAATTAAACACTAAAATGAAGAAAAAATGAAAAGCATAACCATAAAAAAAGTACATTTATGACATACCTATTACTTTCACATAGCTACATATACTATATCCACAGTAAGTACTTCATAATTTTACTAACATAAAATTACATGATTGCTAGCATGCAATCGTGATGTTTTTGACTGATTTTATTGTTGTGAGGGACATTTACATATTCAATGTGACAGCTACAGTGGGTGGTAATATTCTCACTGTCTGCGGAAGGATCCAGCTTAACCGACAGATCTAGAGAGAACAGAATGGGACTGCCCACTGTGTCCGTGGTCGATTATTGTAATAGCTTGAATCTAACAAGTTTTTGCATTATTAATTAGCAGTAAAGAAGTTCAGATTTACTTGAAAGATAACTGTATCTTATTATATATATATATATATTCTATCTTGTAAAAAAGATATCTGAGTTATTTGTCATTTGAAAAGTTTGTTCAATAACACTGTGTTCATAAGAATTATGTTACTGTTGATGATGCCACAAAACATATTTTATTCTACCCTAAAGGCTAAACATTAACAGACATAGATGAGCATATTTTGGATAATGATTATGACACAATGTACCTGGGCCTGTCTCAAAACATCAACAGTAAAATTATGATTTTTTTTCTGGTTTTGTTAAAGATGGTTCTTTAACAAAATTCAAGGCAAGGCAAGGCAAGGCAATTTTATTTGTATAGCACACTTTCAACAGCAGGGCAATTCAAGGTGCTTTACATGATTTGGTGGTTTAAAAGAAACACATAAAAGAAACACACATTATACATGATACACAATAAAGCAAGAGAAAAAATAAAAAAAAGCAAGAGAGCATGAACACATTTCATACATATAACATCAAGCATTTACTCAAAGGCAATTCTAAACAGATGGGTTTTTAGTCTCGATTTAAAGCAGTTCAGAGTTTCAGCAGCTCTACACTCGTCAGGAAGTCTGTTCCAGATAAGGGGAGCATAGAAACTCAAAGCTGCTTCTCCATGTTTAGTTCTGAGTCTAGCGATGTTTAGTAGGCTAGAGTTGGAGGACCTGAGTGGTCTTGGTGGTTGGTACCATGACAACAGGTCTTCAACATATTTTGGTGCTAAGCCATGTAATGATTTATAAACTAGTAAAAGTATTTTAAAGTCTATTCTCTGAGCTACAGGGAGCCAGTGTAAGGACTTTAGAACTGGGGTGATGTGCTCTACTTTCCTGGTTCTAGTGAGGACGCGAGCGGCAGCGTTCTGGATCAGCTGCAGCTGTCTGATTGACTTTTTAGGCAGACCTGTCAAGATGCTGTTGCAGTAATCAATCCGACTAAAGATAAACGCATGGATGAGTTTTTCTAGGTCGTGTTGCAAAATCAGTCCTTTAATCCTAGAAATGTTCTTCAGGTGATAGAACGCTGACCTTGTTATTGCCTTTATGTGACCCTGGAGGTTCAGGTCTGAGTCCATTACTACACCTAGGTTACGAACCTGATCAGTAGTTTCTAGCTGTATTAATTGAAGCTGTGTGCTGACTCTTGATCGTTCCTCCTTGGGTCCAAAAATAATCACTTCAGTTTTGTTCCTATTCAGCTGGAGAAAGTTATGGCACATCCATCCATTTATTTGGTCAATGCATTGATTTAGGGTTTGAATGGGTTCAGAGTCACCTGGTGACATTGTAATGTAGAGCTGAGTGTCATCCGCATAGTTATGGTAGCTAATGTCATTGGTCGCTATAATCTTGCCTAGTGGGAGCATGTAGATATTAAATAAGAGGGGCCCCAGGATGGAGCCCTGGGGCACCCCACATGTGATTTCTGTTTGTTCTGATGAAAAGTTTCCTATTGAAACATAGAAGTCCCTGTTCTTTAGGTAAGACTCGAACCAGCCAAGTACTGTACCAGAGAGTCCGACTCAGCTCTCCAGTCGTTCCAATAAAATATCATGATCAACAGTGTCAAATGCTGCACTGAGGTCCAACAGAACCAGCACTGTGGTTCTTCCACAGTCTGTATTTATGCGGATGTCATTAAATACTTTGACGAGGACAGTCTCGGTGCTGTGGTGAGCGCGGAAACCAGACTGAAAAGCATCAAAGCGGTTTGTCGTTGTTATGAAGCCATTTAACTGCTGAAACACAGTTTTTTCAATAATCTTACTGATGAATGGGAGATTAGAGATTGGCCTGTAGTTCTGCATTAACGTGTTGTCCAGATTTTTCTTCTTTAGCAGTGGTTTAATAACTGCTGTTTTTAAAGCCTGAGGGAAGACACCTGATAGCAGTGATGAGTTCACTATTTGAACAAGATCAGAACCAATAACAGGAAGAACTTTCTTTAGAAAAGCTGTGGGTAGGATATCAAGACAGCAGGAGGAGGAGCTTAATTGGATAATAATTTTTTCAAGGCTGTTCTGGTTTAATTCGTGGAATTCAGACATTTTCTCTACATTGTTGTTGATTGGGGATGGCACTGGTTGTGGGTTCGATATTGAGGTACAGATTGACCGTCTAATTGTTAGAATCTTTTCAGTGAAAAAGCTGGCAAATTCATTGCAGGCCCTGGTAGAGTTTAGTTCAGGGGCTACTGTCACTAAAGGATTAGTTAGTCTTTCCACTGTTGCAAATAGAGTCCGTGCGTTATTAATGTTTCTGTTGATGATTTCAGAAAAGAACGATTCCCTAGCATCTTTTATAGTTAGCTGATATCTATTCAGTCTCTCTTTGTAGATCTCATAGTGAACCTGGAGTCGAGTTTTCCGCCATTTTCTCTCGGCTCGTCGACACTCTCTTTTTTCACAACGTACCAGTGGATTACTTGTCCACGGAGACTTCTTTCTACCTGAGACTACTTTCACTTTAGTTGGAGCAATGGAATCCATGATGTCTGAGATTTTCGCAAGGAAATTATCTACCAACTTATTTACTGAGTTTGAGTTGGGAGATGAGGGGGATGTGGTGGAAGGATAAATACGTTTAAAGGTTTCTACTGAACTGTCCCCTAGAAAACGCTTTTTTATAGTGGTCTTACTGTGGCTGGATAATTTAGCAGAGATGGTACTTTGAAAGAAAACACAGAAATGGTCAGATAATGCAATATTAATTACAGAGATGTCAGAAATATTTAAACCTTTGCTGATAATTAAGTCCAGAGTGTGTCCTTTATTGTGTGTTGGTTGTTTGACATGCTGGATCAGTACGAAGTTGTGGAGAGTATCATCTAATGTTTTTGCTTGTCTATCTTGGGGGTTGTCCGTATGGATGTTAAAGTCCCCCACGATGATTAGTTGGTCATAGTCGATACATATTACAGAAAGAAGGTCATTGAAGTCATTAAAGAAGTTAGAGTTAAGTTTCGGTGGTTTATATAAACTTAGAAATAACGCTTTGTTAGGCTCATTTATCTGGGTGGCTAGGTATTCAAAAGATTCAAACGCGCCCAGAGTTACCTTTTTAAAGTTCATTGAGTTGTGAAAGATAGTGGCTACACCTCCGCCTCGTTTGTGTTTTCTGTTCTCGCTTAAGAAATTATAATTTGGAGGACTGGATTCTATTAATGAAGTTGTTTCGTTATTTTCATCTAGCCAAGTTTCTGATAAAAAAAGGGCGTGTAAATTATGCTCAGTGATGAAGTCATTGATAAGAAAAGACTTTCCGGATAGAGATCTAATGTTTAATAAAGCTAACTTAAGTATTGTGATGACGGGCAGCTGAACCTTCTGACAGGTTATCAATTTGAGATTGTGTTTAATATGAGAGCGTGTGGTTAACGGTTTATGTTTCCTGCTGCTGATAATCACTGATATAGCCTCAGGGGTGCCGGGTGAATTCTGGGAGACGGTAGGGGTGGATTTATTGCCCGGTTCCCTCAAATATCAGATATCTGTAATAATCAGTGGGGGGAAGCTCCCAGGCTTATGGACACTAGTCCCAGGCGTTTGGTGTAGTCTAAGTTTAGGTGTTAGTTGTGTCCCAAGTTTGATTTGCTCATTCAGTCTGTCTGTAAAGTTTCTAAATGGAGACTCATTTGATGTGGCTGAGTCACAGGAAGATGAAGACTTAATCTCTGATGGTTGTTTATCTGTTCGGTCCTGTGGTGTCATCATGACTTGCTGTTTTTGTTCTCTGATATCCATGGGCGCCTCAAGGTCAGCTTTTGGGAGCAAGTGTTTTGCTTTCTGATGTTGATAAGAAAAAATGTTGGCTGCTAACAGCCTTACTCCGGACCTGTTCAAATAGCGCATTCCTGCTTTAAACAGATGATTAGCACTTCCAAATACTTTGAAATTATTAATAAATGTGAACGACTTCTCAGCTGATTGTTTCTTCAACCATTTATGGAGCATGCGGAGTCTGCTAAATCTTTCATCATTCCCTTCAGGGACTGGTCCGCTGATGAGGATGTTTACGTTAAGTCCATCAAGTCTCTGTAGGAGATCAGAAAAGTCTCTCTTCAGAATCTCTGATTGTCTCATCGCGATATCTGCTAATCCAGCGTGAATGACGAGCTTTTCCAAAGCAGGATGTTGGTCCAAGATTTTAGGGATTTTTTCTGATATTTCTCTCACTGTATTTTTGTAGCAGCATTAAACTTTGGTATTCTTGCTACAAAATGCCTCAATTCCATTAATTGATCCGTCTTGTATGATAACAGTCTTTGCTGGGGGCGCTCTTACTTTATGTGTCCGTTTGATGCGGCTGGGTTTCTCCTGGTAGCTTTGACTGGGGGATGCGTCATCTTTCTGGAAACTCAGGGCTGCGAATCTGTTTTTCAGCGGGATTCCAGGTGGAGAAATATCTCTTGTTTTTGGCTGAAACCTCTTTTGTTTACTTTTAGCAGAAGCGGCAGTTCTGGGTTCAGAGGTTTCTCTGTGTCGGAGTTTCTTTTGTTTTTTCTTCCTCGGAGAACAGGCTGGGGTTGATTTCATGCGTTTTAAAGCTGGCCAGTTTTCATTGTAGTGCGGAGTTCTGCCGCTCAGACGCCTGTAGGGAGTCTCTGTGACACGGTTAGACCGATGTAACACCGGGCTGATAGGCTGTTCCCTGTTCAACGGTAAAGTTGTTTCATTTTGTCCATAATCAGCGTGGAGATCAAAATTAATTTCCAGACGACGTAGCTTCGTTTCAATGCCCTCAATTCTGTGGAGCAGTTTTTCAAAATCCTCAGCTGAGCAAAAAGCCATGTTGATAAGTCCATAGAAAAGTAATCCAAGAAGAGATCTGGTCCAATACAGTAACTCCAGGGGCTGGGAAAATAAAGTAACTAAGAAAAGGTTAAGAAAGAAAACAAGAAAAGCAAACAGAAAATAAAATAAAAGAAAATAAGTGAACGGATCTGGAGAGAGACAGAGAGCAGCTGCTCCTCCTTCAGCAGTAGTCAAGCAGCAATTCAAAGGGAATTTGTTGTCACATCACTATCTCCAAAAATCTATTGTAGATTTATGACATATTTACTATGGATTTATGTATGTAAAAGCAATAGAAATGTCGTGAATATACATTTTTGATGGTTAAGGGAGTGCAAACGACGGCCGGTTATTTACACTTAACCACAGTTTGTGGTCTTTGAGACCAGTATGCCGAAACCGTACCTATGATTTCTGCAAACTAAGGGAATGGATTAAGAAATCCTTGCACAAGAATTCATAATCCAAAGGAAAAACATTTTTACAACATCACATTTTCAGACATGGCACCTGACAGGCTGCATATAAATTAACCACACCACTCGCCAATAACAAACAGATCTTTTGCATCCAATCAGTGAATTCCTTAGAAATACTGAAGAATCAGCACCAGCTTTTATTAGTACTTTGTGCACACTTATTTTTATTTAAATGCACACATTATGTAGGCAGACATACCCGGGGACAAAGGAAACACTAATCAGTCATTTTAACCCCTTAGGGGACATAGGCAGGCTGGGGAAACTAAAAAATATGACCACAAAACTCAAAAAATGCAAATCTCATGCCAGGGGCACTTTAAGTAAAAAAAGGCAAAATACAAAATAAAGCTTTTTCTTATGAGAGTTCTTTCTAATGAGCTCCATTTTTAAATATATTGTGTTATTACAAAAAAAGAAAAATACAATTTTGGATGAAAAAGAACCAATCACAGCCAGCAAATCAAAACACTGTGTAAAGGAGAAGCACCGTTCCTCTACAATAAGGAGCCTGAGACAGAGCGATTGTCTTGAAAGCAAGGGTAGCAGCTCATGCAACTTGCCACTTGGAGCGTCAACTACGAGGAGACTGTTGCCCTGCTGGGTTTATTTATACAAAGTCTCAAAAAAGTCACACAACAATGTGGGCGTTATATTCACACAGTTGAGGGCAGCTTCAACAGATGTTTCTTATAGATACATTATGTGAAATAGGGTATGAGATAGTACAGAGTGTTCTTCAGAGGGTGAGAACAGTAGAAGAGCAAGTAGATTTAGAGAGAGGCAAAGAAGAAGTCATACTCTGAGGTTATATGTAAGGCAGGTCAGTTGGGTTATAGGATTAAACGTACGCACTATATGATAAGTAAATAAAAATCCTTCTAACATACTGCACCTATTGGCAGAAATACAAAACAAAATCATTTGAGAAAAAAATCTAAATCTCCTAGCCGGCAGCTAGGAATTCAAGAAATAGTTACATAAAATTGGACATTAGGAGCGTGAAGCTTTTTTTTCATGGCACATGAAAATCATTGCATCATATTCTCTTTGGTGAACCTTTAAAGCTGCTCTACGGAATTTGCTGAGTGCTGCAGAGAGCGCACCATGTGGCCATCCTTATGTCACGGTACGCACTCTCACAAGCGCACTCTGAGGTGGTACAGACCCAAACCCCCTCAGGGTTTTATTTTAACCAAAATATTACATAATGCAGCTTTAAGGTGGTTAAATAACCTAAAGCAAAACAAATGCCTGTATGCATCTGTCATATATGTAAATATTGGGGAGTGAAGAGGTAAAGCATGTGTTTGACTGATCAATAAAACCTATATATATATATATATATATATATATATATATATATATATATATATATATATATATATATATATATATATATATATATATATATATATATATAGGTTTTATTGATCAGTCAAACACACTCTGGTATATGGTGCCACCCCTGAAAAATTGTTGCCCCTTTCTTGCCAACCCATAAATATTTTTCTACCGCCACTGCCTGGTAGCCTAAGAATATTCAATTAGCTAACATTATGGATTTTAATTCATACGTCTATATGTCTCTTGAGTGGTGTGTGAAAAACATTTTTGCTGTAAAGCTCTATAAATAAAGTTTGATTTTACATTAGATTTTAAGAGACAGACCTTGTCAAAGTAGCTTGTAAACCCCCCAGTGCCTTTTGAAAGTACAATTCAGCTTGCATCCCCCACCGTTTTGAAAAGCTTGCTATGCCACTATGTTCTTACAACACAATAGGGAGTCAAATCCCTCTTAATTCATTAGTTACTAAAACAAAATCTTTTAATTCACGTTGCTCTTTTTCAAGTTAGCCTGGAACTTTGGCCTTCCTTGCTCAACGGTTCTCTGATTGATGGTGACATGTACGATCATCTGTTTTTCTTCCTTTGGGAGGGACAGAACAATTATTCATCTTGCCTGCCATCTAACTCAGAGTACCCAGCCTCATTTTAAAGGTAACAATTGTGTGGATGAGTGGATTTGCATTTTGTCTGCATCAATGCGGGAGCTGCTTTGGCCATTTATGGTCAAGAAAGAGGTGGGTGAAACAGCAAAGCTCTAAATTTACGGGTCCATCTATGTTCTGATTCTCAACTATCACCAAATCACTCTTACCTCTTCAACCCTCTCTTGTCATCAAAATTTAATTCTGACAAGAACGAGATCCTAGATACTATGGTTAAAATGAGTACTGCATATGATTGGGCTAACCATTAGAGATAGGGTCTGGAGCTCAGCTTAGAGCTTCTACTTCTGTGCACTGAAAGTAGTCAGTTGAGGAGGCACCCCACCCTCTTCTTTGCACTCAGATCATAACTTCTTTCCATAGATCTTTAAGTGGAATAACTAGAACTACAACTCAACACTAAGAAAACCGCTAAATATAGAAAATACTGAAAACACAGAAACAACCCAAAAGGGAAAAATCTGATTACAGAACCTTGATTAAAACAAAGTCTCAACATGTACTTTCTTCACTAGTGGAGTCTTTTGTTGTGAATGTGCGTTTAGGCCATGTTGAAAAATGCATAACTTTTTATTTTTTATAAACAGGTGTACCTGCTAATTTATGGTGTCTGCATGAGCGGTCCTTGGCTCTTCCACAACTTTTTGTCTGAAATCATGCAAGGATCACCATTTTGGTCTTTCCATTCAAGCGCTGCTTGGCATTGGAGACACTACACACGTGGATCGTTTCCTTCTAACCTCCTGGACAGGGAAGGGACCCCTCCTCATTTATGCAAACACACACTCCTTCATTTCTTTCCTTTATTATTATAAGCTAAAACGGTGGTTGTTGAGTGGATTTTTGATGTTTGTCGTTGGTTCTCTCTTCATTTTCTTCGATCAGCTTAGTAGTTTGGTTTGCATGTTGTTAGTGAAAGTGTAGAATTTATTGACTGAATAATTTGTCTATAAGGTTGATCTATTTTATTAATAAATTCTCACACTTTAGAGAGAAGTTGTTTGTGCTTATTTTGGTGTGTGCGTGCAGTCATGTCTTCCCACGCCATCAAATTAATTTCCTTCAAAAGAGAGTGTTTGGGTCAATATTCCCTGTCCCAAGGTGGTGCCCCAAATTGTTTAACAAAATAAACTCAAAAACATAATTAATATTTGTATTAATATTAATCATAATTATTAATAGTTATGTGAACCAAACATTATTGCACTTCCTGTTGCACAACAAACTGAACTTCAATCATCTGAATCAAGTACTAAAGCAGGGAGACTTCTAAAACATGCAGGGTACTGTGCCTTGAGGACCAGGGTTGGGAAGCTGGCCTAAACCAGTGAATTTTGTTTTGATAAACATTGAAAACAAAAGAACAGCATCCATGCTTTTTATTTCCCAGATTCTTCATCCAAAGCAATTTTGTGTCTTAAAAATCTGACTCAACGTTCATCTCTCCAACTACAAGATGTTAATGTGCCCTGGAGCCTTAAACCAGAATAAGAAGGGATCCACAGAAATGTAGTAAGCGTACATCTTGCTAACTCCCATTACACATTTTTCCTTGATGTTGAGCTTATTCTGGAGGCTCATCCTGCAAGTTTTCGCCTCAAGTTAAGTTACTTGATGTAATATCAATGATCAGTTTCTCTGTGTATCCGACAGAGGCATATCTCATGAATGGTGAACCAAGTTCGATGGGAAAAACTATCACATTGCCTCTTTAGAGAGATGTAAGGAGAAAATGGTTTTATGCATTCAAATGAACTTCTTTTACAAAGTAGATCATGGTACAAGATGAGGTTTATCGAGTAGATCAAGCGCACACTTACAGTTCTTTATTACATTTATAGCCTGGAAAGATAAGAGCAAATATTTTTTTCATTTTTTTTCATTTGAATACTCGATTCTGATATGGAAATCAACTGGAGATGGTTCAGAGAAATTCATTTATCAACCATAGATCATCCAAGCCCTTTGGTTTGCTCTCATCTTTATTTTCAAATCTCTTTATTATCTGTTAGGCCACCTTATAAAAACAAACAGCTGATATCACTCAGAGGCAGTGCTATTTCTGTTTTTTTCTAATTCATCATAAACTCAAAGTGAATCTTTCAGATCGTTCCATTCAGTTCGTTTTACAGCTGACAGCTCCTCAGAGCAGTCACAGTTCTCTGCTGCCGGCCACAGAGCTGCACTACAAGGGCAAATTGGGGTTAAGTGACTGTGTCAAGGGCAGTTTGATGGTGGCCATTGGGGAAGAGAAAAAAAAAAAAAGGAAGCCATCCTCATTCACTTTTCTGGCTCAGTCCCTCCCCCCCTTTCTGTTCTGGGATTTAAAGGGGGAACTGTTTTTTATTAAGAATCTGTTTCGATAGCCTGGCTCTTAGTGAAAGAAAAACCTGTGATATTCCAGCAGAGACAACTAACAATCTATCTTCTGCCAACACGCTGCTGTAAATGTTACATTATTATTATTTTTTTTTCTTGCACAGTTCTTATCAAGATCAGTGCAGTACAAGCATCCCCGATGGCTGAGAGCCGACCTATTCCAGCCAAAAACTACTATCACACTTTTATTTCATTTTCACATATACAGCATATAAAATGATGTAGCTTGTTGAGGTTGTTGTTGGCCTTCAACCCTCAACGAGTCAAATCTCCCATGTGATGTTTCCTTGAACTTACCAGAAGTAAAGGACAGTCTTGTCACAGTATTCCCTTCCAAAATGTGAATATGTTTTGTATCTAGGCTTACCTCTTCTATGATACATAGTGCCTTGCAAAATGATTTACATTCCTTGAACTTTTAAAAAAGTTTTCACTTCAGTGTGTTTGATTGGGCTTTTATGTGATAGATAAACACAAAATGCTGCAGAATTATCCAATATCTTCCACTTAATCCAGGGTTGGGTCACAGGGGCACCAGCCCAAGCAGAGACCCAGACTTTCTTCTCCCCAGCCACTTGAGCTAGCTACTGCGGGGGAACTTCGAGGCATTCCTTGCCAGATGCCCAAGCCACCTCAGCTGGCACCTCTTGATGTGGAAGAGCGGCAGCTCTACTGTGAATCCCTCTTGGATGACCGAGCTTCTCAACCCTATCTCTAAGGGAGAACCCAGACACCCTGAAGAGAAACTCATTTCAGCCTCTTCTATCCGTGATCTTGTTCCTTCAATCACTACCCAGAGCTTGTGACCATAGATGAGGGTAGGAACGTAGATCGAGCAGTAAATAGTTGCGACTCAGCTCTCTCTTCACCACCAAAGACCGGTGCAGCACCATTTTTCCCTCATTTCCTTCACAAAACCCAAATATACTATAACTCCTCCAGTTGGGGGAGAAACCAGTTCCCGGAAAAGGCACACTGCCCTGTTCAGGCCTATCAACATGGTTCTGCAGTTGGAGGCACTGATTTTCATCCCATCCACATCACACTCGGCTGAAAACTGCTAAATGACATTACTAAGAAGTGGAACATAGATGATACATGCTTGCAACATATTTTACAAAGACAAATCTAGAAAAGGTGCTGTGGATATGTATGTTTTGCTGCAGTCAGTAATGCATGTCAGTTTTTAGAGGTTGATTTTTTTTTTCCCACTCCTATTTGCAAAAGCTCATTCAGAGTGAATAGAGAGGATCTATCAATCCTTAGCAAGTCCATCCTTATAAAGAATCATGGACGTCACTAGGTCTATTTTAAAATCATCCTTAGCGCTCTGTTTTTTTTCTTATGTAAATGGGTATTTTTGGGGCAAACATGGAATCAATGCCAGGATATACTTTATATAAAAAAGCTAAATTCAGGAACAAATAAATAATATGTGGTAATAGTTTTGCCAAAAAAAACAAAATAACAACAGGGTGCAACCTGTTTCTGTGTCCATGCACAGACATGTGTAGAAGCAGAGGCTAATGCTGGGAAAAGTGGCAATAAAAACAGAGAACGTGCAAATCATAAGTTACAGCAATAAAACTCGGACTTCTTCTATTTCCCTGTCTGCTGCCCACTGCTGTGGAAAGTGAATGGAGTTAACTGTGGAACAAGTAGTAGCTTAGGCTCTCAAAGGCTTTTTTTCAGTTTGAGTGATGATGGCAAGGGTGTCGTATTGGACTCTCTGAGTTAACACTTATTAATGCAGGCCACACTGGATAATAAAGGCAGGATAGAAAAGAAAAATGGTTTAAACTGTTAAACTGATTGGAGTTCAAGGCCTTTTTTTCTATTAAGCAGAACAAGCCTGACCCCCTTAGTTATTGTTAAAAAAACAACTTGGAGTAGGGGAGGAGGAGAGTGCAAGGCACATGTAGAAGTTAAAGTATGAGTTGATTTTTTACTGAGGTGTATGATTGGAATGGGAGTTATGTAGATGTGGCCTTTTTCCCGAAATGTAATTATTTTTTAATTTCAGTTGTAAACCCTAACTGCAAATAAAAAGACCCAAACACATTTCTTCTTCTCTCTTCTCTCTCAGTCAGAGGGTGTGGCCTAAATCACTTGCAGCCTACACGAAATGGAAAAATGGTAAAGGCCTGTACTTTTATAGCACTTTATTTAATCCTTGAGGACCCCAAAGTGCTTCACACTACATTCAGTCATTCACCCATGCTACATTGTAGGGCACACTGACAGGAGCGAGGCTGCAAACCACTGGTCCCACCGGGCCCTCTGACCACCACCAGTAGGCATGTGTAGAAGCTGGCTTGCCAAAGGACACAACGACTGAGACGGACGGAGCTGGCAACCCTCCGGTTACAAGACAAACTCCTAACTCCTGAGCCACAGTTGTCCCCACTAAATTGATAAGTATATAAAGAAAATCTACTTTAGTATTAGGAGCCAAAAAGAACATGTACGGTTGCCCAGAAGGGTCAAGAAAATGCAAAAGCCACAACACAGCTTTGAAAAGCACAGCAAAAGCCACAACGGAAGTTATGCTAAAATGAAAGTTATGCTAGCAAGCTTAGTATAACTTCCGCTGTGGCTTTTGTTGTTGTAAATTGCCTCCACTTGTATAGCGCTTTCTCAAGTCAAAGGACTCCAAAGTGCTTTACACAACATTCATTCAAACATTCGTACACACATTCACACGCTGTTGTGTTGTGGCTTTTGTATTTTCTTGACCCTATGCAACCATGAACATGTGAAAACAAATGACAACTTCAACAACTTCATGAGTTACAGGAGCGGCACGAGGAACTGGAGCGAGGGATCCAGGAAACAGATGCTGATCTGGAACGGGAGGGCTAGGCTGACAGCGAGGGCTTCAGCCACTTGGAAGGCTGTATAAATGAGTGTCTAATAGTGCGGTGTAGATTTCTGGTCATTATTGTTGGTATTTTAGCTCATCTCAGCAGTGCTTTAAGTGGACAGCAAGAAGTGCCGGTACTCTCTTTTATTGAGTTCGGAACATAAAATGCAGAGATTCCTGAATGTAAATATAGCTGAGGGAAAAGAGGTCCCCCTCTCTCTATGCTACATATTATGACTTGAAAGGGAGGGAGCTTATGTCAAATCTCCTATATAATCAAATTGAGTCATATGTTGACTATGTACATACAATCATTTCAAATGAGAGTATAAAATTACAAAAATGTCCTTTGCTTTATTAATAGCAAACAGCATAATAGAAAATGGTACCTTTTCTTTAAGTAGAAAAACAAAGTGCTGCTGAACGTATGTGTAATTAAAATAAAATGTGCAGGAGATCAAAAGAATGTTAAACAATATATAAATAATATAACTAAAAAACATTAAATAGTTGAGTTTAGCCTATATGTAACTTGTTGAAACATACATAGAACATTCTTCAAGAAGGTTCATTTCTTAAGAATTTCAAAAGATACATAATAATAAAAAAAATATATATATATATATATATATATATATATATATATATATATATATAAAGCCACTCCTGTGACCTTCTCTGCCCATGCTGCATATCCATGCATGCATTAATGTGGATACAAGTACTACAGCCACACCTTTAATTTTTGCTTATTAGCCACTTGTACGTGTGGAGAAATAGTGGATTTGTGCTTGGGACCGACATTCCAGCCACTCCTGCTCAATAACGCGACTATTGTCGTCAGTGGATGTGTCACTGGCATCCTCAACATTAGTCGGGGGAACCTCAGCACTGTCACCACTGCTGCATGCTTGCATCTGACTCTGACCTGCAACATTATGCTGGCTGTGTGAGGTGTAAGCCTGGGAGTCCGCCTCTGATTCTAACCCTGTTTGTTTTGAAGCCAGCAGCCACGAGAGCATAGCTGCGTTTTCATTGAAGCCTATTTCTATTTTACAGTTGCATTGCATGCATCAGTCACTCCGCATTTGTATTGACTAGAACCATACGCTAACAGGGGCTAGGGTGACGCATGCGTGCTTTTCCTACACAATACACGGGGATTATGGGTAAGGAAGTCACTGCTCGCTAGGTTTACGCTTTGTGAAAGGCAGATGAAGTGTTCTGAAAGTTGAGAAGGGAGCTTGCACAAGGATTAAAACAGACACACTAATCAGCGTACCGGGACTCTGTGAGCATGTTCTCAGCGCAGTGGTGGAACTCCAAAGAGCTACTTTTGAAGTGATACTGAGTACCATTGAGTACCGGCCCACTTAAAGCACTGCATCGTTGTAAAAATATACATTTTCTGCCTAAAACCACCAGTGTGGCACCCTCTACAGGTTAAAACTCTATACTGCATTTGAATTTGAATTGGTTGCTATTCGCTCTGTGGTGAGGGTTGACCAGCTGACGCCACCCACCCTGCCGCTGTGGGGTATAAAAGAAGCCGAGTCTCCGCCCACGCCTCCTCCACAGAACCTCCCTCTCGTTCCTCCGGTGAAGGAGGTGGAGAGAAATCCTCCACCTCATAACATCGCTCTGGGACAAAGGAGCTCACGTTGCTTCTCGCTGTCTGGGTCAACATGTCAATCACAGCGCAGACCACGCCCAGCCCCCAACCCTGGTCCTACAGGCGACACCTCCTTTTGGCGCATTTTTCAAACAGGAAATGTCGGTGGAGTAAGACTCTGGTAAGGGGGTTGAATTGCTCTTTAAATGTGGTTCCTTTCTTGCTCCATATATTCCTCCGCATAGCCTCTATTGTCGCATTGTGCTCTTGTCACCAATTTTTTGTTTTTGTTTTGCGTCACTACCTGGGTGTGTTTTCATTGGACGATTGCTGATCGCAGTCATAGATTTCCTGACACTGCTTTAAAGACTGTCGGAGGCTGGATTTGGTCGTGAGAGTGCTCAATAAGCTGTCGGTTGGCCTGTAACACTGGACAGCCACAGACCGACCTGTGAATCTCGCTCTCGTGCACCGTTTTTTTGTCACAACAAAATATTTGTCTACGAAGCCCGAAAAATGCACAGTGCAAACTGGGCTTAGCTGTGAAAACTTAAACCTGAGTGATTGCTGCAGGTACTTTTCCAGTCAAGTTGTGAGCTGTGGTGTGTGATTTTAGTTGTTTCTGCAAGGAAATTAACTATTCTTTTATGTCTTTAGACAATTCCATTGACTTGGCCAATTTCAATCTGCTCATATCTCAGGCACACCTGATGTATCTAATAAAGCTCTTGACTGATTGCATTGGATGTGGTTCAGACCACATTTGATGTACAACTGTGTGCTCTTATGATCAATTATATTTAAAAGATTGAAAAATGTTGTGACCGCAGTGGCCATTGGAAGAAGAAAGTTATTTGGAATTTGTATTATTAAGTTTTGTTTAATCCGTGTATTGCAAAAACACCCAGACCCCTTTCGGATTTTGCCTAAAAAGCTTATTTACAGTGAAGGTCAAATAATTTAAGGTGCAACTATATTCAAGGCTTGAAAGAAATTACTTCTTATTGTACTACTTAATATTTTACTGCTTAACCAAACTGTTGTGTTTGTCAGTCTTGTGTAAAGTTATGTCTCGGTTTAGTCTCCAACTTGTTGAACCATTTTCTTCCCACACTGTAAAGCCCATGGAGTAAAACCTGGCGTTATCTTCGGACATGCCTGTACGATCAGGGAAAGAGGAGACTCTGTAGATGAGAAGAAGATCATCTTTTAGCCCATTAACTGCATGTAGGCATCCTTATTCAGAGAACTGACCTGAATAAGAGAATTTTGCAGCAGGCAGTGAGTGAGCAGTGAGCCCATTGCTCTTTTACCCCCTGATATACAGTTAACAGTGGAACATATGAACTTTTGCAGTTCCTTGAATTTATTACTCTCTCTTGCAAATTAAACCCTAAATTCTGATGAGGCGGTTTTCCTAACTCTGCATAGCTGTTTAGTTCCAGTAGTTTTATTTCAGTCCAGTAGTTTTTATGTGCATTAGGAAATGGGGCCACTTTCATAATGAAACATATTAGAGTTTCTACAGTGGATTTTTTGATTAAATGTTTATTTGATCTGAAATTGTAATTTTGTTTTCTGACAACATTTCCCCCCCTAAACGATGGTTTGCTGCACTTTACCAGCTCTGCCACACTGTTGGACAGTTATTCTTTCACTTTAAGCCGATTCAGCAGTATTTTTCAATTTTTATTACATTGACAATAAATCTGTCCCCTCTATTAAGAATACCACATGACATCTACTTACTATTTTTTAAGCAATTAAAACCTCTTCTGTGCATCCTGTGGGGTTAAGTAATATGTTAGCTGAAAACATATTAATCTCTGCTGCACATTTGCAACTTGAGGCTTTTGCATTCTTGCTTAGTTAAATTCAGATGGTCGCATTTTTAAGTTGAGGCAGTGTATAAACATATGAATTACTTTTACATTTCTTGGCTCTTGCTCTTTGCTTTGTGGTGAACTATGGAGCTCTGTGACATACACATCTTCCACTTCAGTGGACAGAATTATAAGCATTTGATTCAGGGGAGGTAAAAGTGGCCTGGCAGAGGTTGCCGAATCTGATTCAAAAGCCATTGAGAAGCAAATCCATCTAGGTCCCTTATAACACAATCCATACAGCAGCCAAACAAGCAAACAGTAACATTAGAGGTCAGAAACTGATTTGGGAAAATTATATGCTACTTGAAGTGATGATTTTCTTCCCAGCACTGGTGCCTACATTACAGATTGCCTCTAAAAGCTTACCCGGCTGGTGGCTCTATGCAGTTTCCAGAGTGATGGATGGAGCAAGCCTCTGATCGCTCCTTTTCATATCGTTCTGTGGGCACACAAGGCCGGTATCCCCTCATTAATAAACCTCGGTGATTAATTTCTAAGCCTCCCTCCTGTGTCCCTTTTCTTGTTGTCTGTAAAAAAGGTGCCCTCCTAATTAGAGAACACTGATGGAGCATCTATAATAGCCAGGCACAAAGAGCTGCTGATGCTTAGAAAAGTCTTTGAATGCTCACTGTGGCAGAAGTCTTCATTTGTAAATGCCGAGTATAATTTCAAATGCATCCTAAAATTCATATGAGAGGAGAATGCTTATTTGGAGGTATTGTTTATAAGGATCATGCAAGGGAAAACTGCTTTATTGCAAAGTATTTTTAAAATAAAACTGTAAGAAGAATGTTTGAGGAAGATGACATTTACTTGAAACGCACAGTTACCTGCATCCTTAATTATGTGACATTCAGTCAGGTGGTATAAATAAAATGTGATTAGAATGGCATCAACACAAGGTATACATAGACATTTGTTTAATTTCTATGTCCCATTTAAAGGTGCAACGCGTCTGAATTTTATAGTGAAATAATCACACAACAGTCTAAAGTCCAATTCCGGTCCTCAAGGGCCGATCTCCCGCATGTTTTAGTTCTTTCCCTGGTTCAACAGACCTGAATCAAATGACAGCTCATTAGTAGGCCTCTGCAGAACTTTGACATGCCGAGGAGGTAGTTGGACCATTTATTTCAATCAGCTGTGTTGGAGCAGAGACACATCTAAAACTGGCTGGAGACCGGACCTTGAGGACCGGAATTGGACACCAGACCTTGAGGACCGGAATTGGACACCAATGGTCTATGTCTCAATCAAGTTGGAAGAAAGGTTTTATTGAAACAGATTTCCATCTCAGTCAGCTGGGTGGTTGCGAGGTCTATCACTTTAAAAAGGCCCCAGAGGGATGTAATCATTGTTTACAATGTGTGAGCCCGCAAGGTTGCCAAGTCTTCAACACAAATACTGCGCTGGCATTTCTAATTCGACACCAACCAAGCTAGAGGCTAACGCCGAGCTAACAATGCTAGCAGTAAATTAGAAAAAAAAAAATTGTTGGCTCTAAAAATATTTCAAGCTACTTTTTTTCCATTACCAACAACTTGATATTGCAGTGAAATGTATTTATCCATTTATCAGCTCACTGTGTATGACTGGTCTTCGCTCATCATCTTGAATCTTCTGGCGCTGATCTTTTACTGGTGACCTGGCAAGAAACTCACGAAGGGAAGGGGGTGAGTGGCTGAGAGCGGACTCATTTGTTTTTCTCCATGGACTGCAGTACCCAAATTTGACCACTAGATGTTATTCTTACATATTGCACCTTTAATCTAACCTGGTAATACCACTGACAAGCAGAGTTACCATAACTGTTAAAGCCGACGAAAAATCAGCTGGCGATCAGAATCTGCCATGTTTTTAGCATTATTGGATCTGACCAATGTCCTGCAGGTTGAAAACTCTAAAATCCCATATATTTCTGATCGGTGAATGCACTACACTGGTCTGTCTGTCAACAACACTCTTCAGTGTTGAAGTTTTTACTCCGGGAAGAAGATTCAAACTGTTATTTTCAGTACCACTCAGTGCGTGTACATCCACATACAAGTCAAGCTATGGCAATGATCGAGCTAATACCTTAACCAAAACGGGAGGATTTGTCCGAGTTTACATTTTTTGTCAGAAAATCGAATTATTGAATGAACTTTGTTCGACTCTGCGACGGTAGGTGGCAACATTCGCCCTTTGGCATTGGCATTCTTACGGTTGGCCTGTAGCGTCACACAAATAATAAGCAAATTCTGGCAGCAGTGAAGCAGACGAAGTAAAAGCAATGAGCGAAAACAATTGACAACAATGATGCAGCCAAATACATTTTGTAAGAACTCTACTGTTTTATTGTGTTACACTCGTTGTTGTTGCTGTCATTCTGGTGTTGTTATTCCTGCTTCCGCAATCTCTTCACTTCCGGAAGGGGGGAGTGCCCAGGCCAGGAATAGCTTAACTAACCTGGGATATTGTGTACATCTGAGTGTCTTAGCTTGATTAGAAGTAGGCCAGTTTAGTTCGACTTTACCCGGACTAAGGTGTATACATGCATTTTGAAAGACCGAATTCAATGCAGTTAGGGCAATAATTTGTATTTCCACTGAATGGCAGTAATAGTGAAAAATATTAAATGTTCCTGACATTTCTTTTAAATACCCAACGTTGCTGACATGTGTAATTATTTTAGTCAAATTGGGTTGAACAGGTTATTATGACTTTGACCCTAAGACTTATTAATGCAAGAATTCTAGTGTAATGTCAAGTGGTGCAGAAAAAGCATGTCAAGAAACAGACTGAGAACAGCCACTTGTTTCATTTTCAGACAATCTTTTTCTGATAGAATGATTCTTTGGTGTGGAAGTTTCTCTTTTTACTTATCATTTTCCATTATATGTGAAATGTTTAAAGAAGCCAAGAAACAAGATGTTGAGGCATGTTTGTGGCTCAATCGGGCTGCAAGAGAGCAAGACTTTCAACAGATAACATTTAGGGTGCACATCTTTTAAATCCAAATGACTCTGTTTAAGATGGAGCTACATTCTGTAGAACATAGTCAGAGAATACAGTTTTAGTAACGCTGGCTACCCTGAGCAGTACATGATGCTAATTACAGTTTTCACTTCATAATCCCTTTCTCTTAGATTTAAAACCATAAAACGCTGTTTCTCAGCAACTGCCCTTTCCCACTCGTTCTCTCTCCTTTTCTCTCGTACACACACAAGTTTGTATTTCTACCAATATTAAGACTTTTTTTATTGACTTCCATTTATTGTAGTAACTTGATTTATGCCTAACCCACTTACCCTAACCACTACCAGTATTATTTCTAACCCTAACTTTAACCAAAACTTAATTCACAGCGCACCTCTGAACCTTACCACTAGTGTAATTTTCCCACTG
Source organism: Valencia hispanica (assembly GCA_963556495.2). Taxonomy (NCBI): domain Eukaryota; kingdom Metazoa; phylum Chordata; class Actinopteri; order Cyprinodontiformes; family Valenciidae; genus Valencia; species Valencia hispanica. Next base: position 46,355,186 of record OY747708.1, read on the forward strand.
GTTAATTTTTGACAAAGTGAAATAGAAAATCTTTTAAAAGTCAACCTACTGGCAATAACCTTGCAATAGTTGTACCTCTGTTCCTTGTAAGGCCAGAAGGTGATAAATTGACTTTGGGAGAATATTTAGGAATGAGGCGACCACATGACCCTGACCACAACCAGGGTTCAAGACAATAAAAATGAGAGACGACTGCTTAACACATGTGTAACAGAAACCAAATAATTTTCTGTGAAAATAAAATTGATATATTGTAGTTTGTGGTTGCAATGTAATGTAATGCAAAGTAACAACTGATGGAGCTTCTCATTCAATTAATTCAAGGATGCAACTCAAAACTTTTACTGAACCTGCAACCATGTTATTTTTTTTCGTTCATATTAATGTACTTTTTGTCTAACGAAGAATGTGAATGATTCGTCTTCACAGTTTTCATTCACGCGCCGCTCTTCATCTAATCTGCATTTTGTGATTCCCAGAAACAAGACGGAGGTTAACTAAGTGAATGAAGGTCGGGGTGTTTTGATTTGAAGAAGAATGAAAACATCTAGATGAAAAATGTTCAAACATAACCAATGAAAATATGTTAATTAGAAATAAATGTGTGTTCAGTAAGGTTGACAAGTTTGTGTCTAAACTACAGTGCTGGTCCTGTTAGCTGGCACCCCTGCTGAAGATGTGTAGAAAATCTTAAAATAAATCCATATATGTTTGCAGCAGCATTACATCAACATGGTAAATTCCAACCTTGAATATGTGCCTTTTTATGGAATAATTTTGTTTTTTGAGTCTGATGAAGCATTTCTGCGTTGATTTGGACATGCTGTGGATCATTACTCTGTCAAAGACCTTATAACTTCGTTAATTTTTTCTCTAGGTAGAGGCCGTAAGATTTGCCTTTGCAAGAGAAATACACAGACTGACTCACAGATCTATACCTAACAGTAGGCATGAGGAGCCTTTTCACACATTTGTCCATTTATTAATATCAAACAGTATTGGCTCCTAAAAACCTCAATCATCTCATCTTACAAAATCCCAGTTTCAGATTAGGAACATGGTCACATTTTAAACAATCAACAGGGCTGTAGATAGTAATAGTTGCTATGGCGACTCGTTGGGTCCAATTAGCCAGTCTTTACCGCAGCCCACTTATGTGGAGCCACATTCCTTCCATGTTCAAAGGGAGTCACCTCTCTCCATGACCACCATGTGTTTGCTTCAGAGGAAGAATTGCATGGTCACTTGATGAAGTTGGTTGGGCTTCTTTAGATAGAAAATGTTTTACCCCTCGGCATTATTCATAATTCATTACCTGAATTTGAATACTATTCATAATATACCTATGCATATTAAGGTATATTTGGTGTTTGTACTGTTAAAATAGGCAGTCTAAGTGTTTTTAGAGGGGTTGACTGGGGGAAACTGTCCTATATTGTATCCCACGAATTAAATTTGCAATGTTCGTACAAACAGTGAAAATCCGGATTTATCAAATGTGCGACAGGGACTCATACGCATGTTCCTCTGTTATCTGTTGATAAATCCCACATGTGGGTACCTAAGTGCTTGTGGCCATTGACAGTCATTTGCATACAGAAATGCCCTCAATTAACCATATTTGGTAACACCAAATCCTCTAACACATGCATTGAGTCCTTGCGTTCCTTCCGAAAATAACTGGGCAAGAGAGTGGAAAAAGGAATTTCAGTGACACTGAAATGATGAACAGACTTTTTGAAAATTGTCATAACACAAATTCATTTCAACCCCAATTTCTTGCCCTCTGTTTTCAGCGGTTCCTCTGCTTCATGTCTCTCCCCCCCCTCCAGCACGCAGCAGTTATATTCCTGCTGCAAACATGAGAAAGTGTGGCAAAGAAACATATATACACATACACATTTCATTTGCTGTTATTCACTTCTGTTGAAACACTTAACTTCTTTGAACAAATCCAAATCAGTTAAATTTGTCCTGAACATTGCTGTTTGGTTCTATCAGCTCAGGTGTTAACCAATAACAAAAGAAAGGGAGAGAGGCAGTAAATGCGGTCGGGACAGTGGAGAGGTTCCTGTTGGAAATAAAGAAAAAAAGTGGATCGATGTCAAACTGAATCCAATTAAACGTCCCTCAGCACACATCTGGGCCAGATCTTCTACCGGGGGGAGAACAGATCACCACATTTGACGTGTGTTGCCATGCGTTATTGGAGACACTGCTTTGGCTGGTATCAGTACACATGGAGACACCGATAAGCAGGACCATCCAGTTTCCATAGTACAGTTTGCAAACCTTTTATTTATTAGTGTAACATCATTTTAAACTTGAGCGCTTGATGCAACAAGTAAAAAAAGTCCATGGAGAGCACAGACCTCTGTAAAAGTGATTGCCATTCACAGGATCTCCATGCATGATCACCCCCACATTGTAATCATTTATTCCATGGCAAATTTCTAACATTTCCTGAAAGTTTAATCCAAATCAGTCCATAACTTTTAAAGTTATTTTGCTAAAAGTCAGACACCAACATGAGCTCCTTGGTGGAGGTGATAAACTGATGAGATAAATATTCTGTCAAAGTAAAACTGTTTCAGTGTTGCAGTTCCCCCATTCTACCACTAGATTCTCTGCGTGCGCATGGTCAGAGCTATTCTTATATTTAGGGACATTTCTACACACAAGTATAAGATGGTAAATACCACAACATGCGTAAAATTGTTCCTACACACGAAATACGCACAGATCTGTGCATAAGTACGGTTGGTAAATGAAGGACCTGGGGTCCAAAATTCTGTATGCAAGTTGGATCTGTTTGAGCCTTATGATGACACTGCCGCTGCATAAATAAAGTGCATTGAACATACTGAACTGTGGAATTCTCTTACCTTTTGCACCCTGATCAGTGTGTGTGGTGGCATGAATAAATATCTCTCCATACTGAGCCAATAGCTAACAGAAATGGGCCTCTGTGTCACATCTTATTCGTGCCCAACGAATTAGGAAGTCATGCATTAATAACGCAAAGTTTCTAGTTACTCTGATCAACTTAAAAAAGCTGCATTTCCTTTGAAGGGATTGATTTGGACAATTTTGTTAGAAACAATTGTGTCTTAACACGGGATAATTTTCCCACTAAATACCAAATACACATAAAATGTGTGTGGAAGAGGGGTGTATTAGTGCTACTTTACCAAGAGGCTCTATTAAACTACAGTCCCAAACTATTGGTACGTACTGCATTTATCTTTCATACAAAAATATGAAGTCACATTTAGCCTGTCACAGTCATCTCAATGGGAATAAAATAGCCTTTTATAGACAGTTTGTTAGTTAGCTTGTCCTTGTCAGCACTGATCCATTCATTCACTCCCATCTTATCCTGTTCAGGGTTGTGAGAGTGCTGGAGCTTGTCCTAGCTGTCATACGTCAAGAAGCACGATACATACGATAGATGAGTAGATGCAAACAACCATGCACACTCACTCTGAAGGTCTGTTTGCCAATAATCAATCTAACATCCATGCTTTTAGATTGAAGGAGCACACAGCCTATAGGACTGAACGTCCTTACAGTAAGGCAGTGTTTCTCAAACTTTTTTTTATCATTCCCCACTTTGGACAAAGGAGCATACACAAGCCCTCCCCCCTGCTTTTATCGCCCCAACAGAATGGTGACCACGCCTGATTTTTTTAAGTGTTTTATTTATTTAAGGGTATAAATTAGTTGGAAAAAAGGGGTTGCGCACTGGAATAAAACCGGCTCAGAAATATATGCTGTCAGTAGTTGCTACATGTAGAACTTCAGCTCACAGTTGGAGAAAATAAAAGTTGTAGTTTTATCAAATTTACAAAGCTTTCAAAAATAAAAAATAAAAATAAATAAATAAAGAGCAAGACACTCAACCTTGTATTTTCTCCATGGTTGACCGTGTGACTTCTCTTAGTCTGAAACGTTCCCTGATCTTTTTAGATATTTGTACATTTTGTAGATGGAATCTCTGATAATGCGGCTACTTCAGCTTGTTTTGTTCTGCTGCGATATATTCCAACATCAAACTCCCAGCCCGATGTTCCAGGTCCCGGTTCTGTTTACAGTGATGATCACAATTGCTAATTTATTTGAGTGTTTTTTAATTTTGTGAGAGGGGGGAGCTGGTTGATTTAATTTACAGTGCAGTGAAACCTTCACAACGACAGAATCTAGGGGGGAAAAACTATTTAAATCCCATTGATGTCACGCCCCACCTGCAATACCTCTGCGCCCCACTAGTGGGGCTCGCCCCATAGTTTGAGAAACACTGCCGTAAGGATAGCTCTATATCATCATCCTACCCTTATCTTTCGAATTCTCCATAGCGAGTTACTAGTTTGTATTTAGTTTAAGATTTAAAAAAAACTATTTAAAAAAACAACTACTGATCATATTACCTCAAATCGAACAGCCTCAACAAAAGCTTCCCTTAGCAGTAATGAAACTTTCTTTTTTTTCCCCCCAGGACCGAGCAGCACTAATGATGGGTAAAACGTGAAGCTGAACAGGCAGTGCAGTGTGCTTTGATAAATCGAGTGATTATATTCTAAAACACTCCTTTGCTCCACAAACTGCGGCGACATAAAGTAATCCTGTTCAGATTTCCCGGACTAAAAAGGGGCCCGCTTTTAGAGACGTGCCAGTCCCACAAGAAGCCGCTTTCTGCAGCTTTTCTCGCTTTGGATTATGGGAGGAGGTTTTTTTTTTTTTTTTTTTTTTAGTTTGATCAGGCATTCCAGTGATCTCGTCAGTCTGTGTTCCAGTTAATACATCTCATTAACTCATTAGATCTCACTTGGTATCTGCTAAATCCTTCACTGTGAAGGTTAATGAATTATTCAGCGGATAAGCTAATGGATATATAGATCTTTATTGTACCGAGTATGACATAAGGAAGAATTTTAATCAATTGCGGTTTTGATGTCCAATGTGTTTTCTACTTAGAACTGCAAATGCCTTCATGAATGTGAATTACAAGAACCTTTTGTTTTATCAGCTGCAAAATTCCTTCATTATGGGTTGATTATCAGCACCTGCAGATATGCATTTTCCTTCTTTCTGAAGGCTTAACAATGTATCCTTCAAGATAAAAGCACAATCTACTTGTTCTGCCAGTATGGGAGGCAGAGCAAACTCCCATACAGCCAAAATTTGGCTTTAATAAGAAATCATTAGGTGGTTATTAGGTTATGTATTAAGATATAGAAACAGTCTGATGTAATGTCAAGAAATAAATGCTTACATTTTCCAACATGCAGAATGATTTTGCATGGGAATATCAACAATATCTGAATTAATTTCATTTACATTTAGCACAGTTTTACTCATTTGACCTAAACTTATCTTTGATGAAAGGATATTGGTTTGGATGTTTATGACCCTGCGTTTCAATTTTCAGGTTTCTGTATGTTGATTATTATGCAATAACAATGATCAAACATATGATTTTGTGTATTTAAAAACTCAGTGAATGACAATACAATCTTCTATAATGAAAATGCCAAAGCTTAATTATTTTGGGCCTACGTATATGTTGTGCTCTAAATATACTTATTCTCTAAACATGCATGGACTGGCTGCCCACAGATACCCATAACTACATCCCATACTGCAAGACAGCTGTAGGTCCAGCTTTCATTAAGGAAGAATGCAACGTTGGCTGGAATAAACATTTTTACTAAGTTACAGGTATAGAAAAAAAACACAAATTAACAATGATTACCATGCACAAATTTAGTATACAAGACAATACAGTTACTTTTCAATATGAAAATGCCACTCTACATGTCAGTATCTCACAGAGATCATTGATTAATACATCAGTATTAAAGCCAGAGAACACACTATATAAATGAAGAAAGGTTGTCTTTGATGGCCGTGTTGAAAAAACATATGCAAGCTATATACACTGTACCATGTTCCCTCGTTTCCTGCCCCAGAAACTAATCTATCTGTACAGGTAATAATTGACGTGTTGCCATTGTGTGATCATTTCACTTTTAATCCATAAAGCTGACTCTGATGACTTTCTTCTTTTGCGTTATGTTGTACTTTGTAGCATTATTAAAGCACAAGGCCAAGAACATAACTTTCTTTTTCCTTATTTGAGCATGAGAAGAGATTAAACACATTAGGCTTAACTACAACTATGTAAATTATCAGAAATAATGGGGAAATAAAAGCTGCCCACAGTAACACAATGTGAAATATAAACATGTTAGCATATGATTTGACAGTTAAGGTACTTCCTTTGGAAAAATCATCAGACCACTTTTATCAAAGAGCCTTGAAGCCGAGTCACACCAGAAAACTGCACAGAGGTACATATCGATGTTGAGCTGTACTTAACAACAATAAACTTAATGTTGGAAAACTAATTTTGAGGAGAAAACAAGGTAAAATGAAACTTAATAAATGTTGAACTCATAACACATTTGGTGGTTGAAGAATATACCACAACCCTCTTTAGGACTGTTTACATGAATGTGACCAACAGGGTTGGATCTGGGTGTAACCAGATCATGTGATCTTAAAATCCCACAGGTGAAACTCAAAAAATTTGAATATCGTGCACAATATCATGAATTTCAGTATTTCAACTTAAAAGGTGAAACTCATATATGATATGGACTCATTACATGCAAAGCCTTAATTTGTTATACTTTGATGATTATGGGTCACAGCTTATGAAAACCTCAAATTCAAAATTTCAAGAAAATTAAAATATTGTGAAAAGGTCAATATTTTAGTCTCAAAGTGTCACACTCTAATCAGCTGATTAATTGTAACACCTACAGAGGGTTTCTGAGCCTTTAAATGTTCTTTCAGTCTGGTTCAGTAGGAATCCCAATCAATGGGAAGACTGTTGACCTGACAGTTTTAAAGAAAACCATCACTGACCCCCACAAGGAGGGAAAGTCTAAAAAGGTAATTGAAATAGAAATTGATGCTTATCAAACCTTGGATAGAACACAGTAGTTTAAGCATTCAGCCTTTTCTTTAATTTATTTCCAATTACTTATCAATATTGTGCTTTTTCGTAACGTTTTGATTTAAAAACAATTTCAAATTGTAATTTTATTGTTGATATTTCAACTGCACTGTAACAGAAAGGAATACTACTACTACTACTGATAATAATAATAAATAATAATAAAAACTCAATCATTTATTTTCATCTAAGTGACCCTAAATACAAAGCTTCATAAAATGACTGCAACTGGAAAACTGCTACATGCTAATAACAGAGAACTTAGCATTTGCTTCCCAGCTTCCTATCAGTGTTAGATTAAAAAGCCACTTAACATTTCTTAAGGAATCTGGAATATATTTCATCACCTCTAGTTCAAAATCTAAAAGATTATTGGACTGGTTAAACATGAACTTTTTAATTCTACACTGAACGACAAATCTTTAATTCCTCTGTTTGCGGAACACAAACGAAGGAACATTTTCAATACGATGGTGTGGACTCTGAGTAATCCTGGGCCTGGCAATCCAAGGTGCTTAAATAGAAGGCAACTACATTTACTTCTACTTTTTTTGACACTAAGACCATGAACAGGAAAAACCAAAAATAAGGGCTAAATTAATCATACCAGTCACTGATGATTACCAGGTGTTTAATCTGCAAAAGATTTAGTACAATTGTGAAAACAAAAAAGCTGAGATTCTTAGACTTCCAAGAATATTGCTAAAATCTCATCTCCATTTGGTGGAACCCCATACTGTGGAAATATGGTAGGCTTACCATTTAATTTGAATGGAACCACAATAAATCGAGTAAGATAAGTATTGAATAAGTCAACATTTTCTCAGTTTAAATACAGTGAGGCAAAAAAAGTATTTGGCAGTCACCGATTGTGCAGGTTGTCCCACTTAAAAAGATGAAAGAAGTCTGTAATTTTCATTATAGGTACACTTCAACTGTTAAGAGACAGATTGTAAAAACATCTAGGAAATCACATTGTATAATTTTTTTAAGACTGTATTTGTTTAATAGTGCAGAAAATAAGTATTTGGTCAATAAATAAAGTTCACCTCATTACTTTGTGATAACCTTGGTTGGCAATTACAGAGGTCAAACGTTTCCTGTATGTCTTCACCAGGTTTGCACACGCTGTAGCTGGTATTTTGGCCCATTCTTCCATAATAATAATTCTAATAATACATCAAACTTGTATAGGGCTTTTTTTGGACACTCAAAGATGCTTTACATGGGGAATAAAACAAGACAAAAAATAGGTTTTAAGGAAAAGCTAGTTTGAACAGGTAAGTTTTGAGTACTGATTTGAAGTTTGGTAGTGAGTTTCTAATAGGTGGTGGGAGTGAGTTCCAAAGGGTGGGGTTCGGCAATAGAGAAGGCTCGGTCCCCCATGGTCCGGCAGTTAGTGTGGGTGATGGGAGTGAGGCGGTTGGTGCTGGATCTTCCATGCAGATCTTCTCTAGAGCTGTAATGTTTTGGGGCTGTTGCTGGACAGATTCTCTATTGGTTTGAGGTCAGGAGACTGGCTAGGCCACTCCAGGACCTTGAAATGCTTTTTACGTAGCCACTCCTTCGTTACCCAGGAGGTGTGTTTGGGATCATTGTCATGCTGGAAGATCCAGGCAGGTTTTATATTCAATACTCTCCCTGATGGAAGGTTTTTTTTGCCCAAAATCTAATACATGACCTCATTCATCCTATCCTTAATACAAATCACTCTTTGCAGAAAAGCAGCCCCAAAGCATAATATTTCCACCCCCATGCTTAACAGTGGGTATGGTGTTCTTGGGATGCAACTCAGCATTCTTCCCCTTCCAAACCCGGCGAGTCGTATCTATACTCCAGAGTTCTATTTTGGTCTCGCCTGACCACATGACATTCTCCCAATCTTCCCCTGGATCTTCCAGATGGTCTCTGGCAAACATTAGACGGGCCTAGACATGTGCTGGCTTAAGCAGGTGGACCTTTCGAGCACAGTAGGATATTAATCCATGACGACGTAGTGTGTTACTAATAGTAACCTTTGTTACTGTGGTCCCAACTGTCTTCAGGTCATTGACCAGTTCCCCCTGTATAGTTCTGGGCTGTTTCCTCACCGTTCTCCAGATCATGTGTACCCCACGAGGTAAGATCTTGCATGGAGCCCCAGGTCAAGAGAGATTGTCAGGGATCTTTATTCCATTTTCTAACTAGAAAAGCACACAGATTCCAGATCTTTGCCAGGGCCACTCCTCTCCCCCACCCCCATGTTGTTATCTAATTCCATTTTTCGGGACTTTTTCAATAAAATGTCTACGTTAATTAAACGAATGGCTGTGTTCGTCCTGTCACAGTGCTCTTCGAGCAGAGATGGGAGATTCACAAGGAGAGATGCCTTTGAGCTCTCTGACATGGGAGAGGAGTGGAGGTTACCACCGCTGGCCGATGGGTGGATATCTGTTTGATGTCAGGTCAACCCCAAAATTTAATCAGTTGTTCCTGGTCCCATTGCAGATATTTCCTGAAAAGTTCATAACCTCTTGAGTTATGTTGCTAACAGACAGACGGACAAACAAACAGATAGACAGAGGCACAAAAACTTTGCCTCTTGGCGGAATTAATAATTGCTCCAACAGTTTATCTCTTCTCACAAAGCTGCTTGCCTATTGTAGATTGGTTCTTCCCAGTCTTGTGCAGGTGTACAATCTTGTCCCTGGTATCCTTGGACAGCTCTCCGGTCTTGGCCATGGTGGAGGTTGGAGTCTGACTGTTTAAAGGTGTGGACAGGTGTCTTTTATACAGAGTTCAAACTGATGCCATAAATACGCCCAACGAGTAGAGGATAGAAGCGCTCCTTAAAGAAGGAGTAACAGGTCTGTGAAGGCCTGAATTCTTGCTTGTTTGTAGGTGTTAAATACTTATTTTTTGCACCATTATACAAATGTATCATTTAAAAATCATACAATGTGATTTCCTGGATTTCTTTTCACATTCTGTCTATCACAGTTGAAGTGTGCGTATGATGAAATTTACAGATGTCTCTCATCTTAAGTGGGACAACATGCACAATCGGTGGGTGCCAGATACTTTTTTGCCCCACTGTATTTCCAAAAGACAAATTGACAGCAAATTCACATTACATACGGGCAACAACCCAAATAAGCCACACATACAAGACATTTTCGCAAATTAGTCCACAGATGAAGTTATGGGTACATAATTTTAAAAGAAAGTGATGGACTGGGCCATTCACATTGTTTAACTTTCCTTCTCTGAAACTAAGTGTTTCCTATTGCTGTGTATTTCGGGACTTGCTTGGAAATCAACAGTCGTTTCATATTTAAATTCTTTTTAAAATGTCCGAGTAAATTTCTCTATTCATACTTCAGCTATATGAAGTTTGACAGTACCATATGTCATAAGAAACCCCAAACCATTATGTTTTCACCTTCAAGCTTCACTTTGAGAAAATAATTTTTGGGGAGTATATCGAGCACCATTCCTCCTTCAAACATGGTGAGTGCAATGACATCCAACAAGTTCAGCTTTGGCCTCATCTGACCAGACCATATTCTCCACTGCTTCACTGGATTGCCTAAATCTTCAGCAGTGAACTTTAAACAAGCTTCAGTAGGCTTTTTCCTCAATAGTGGAGTCTTGTGGAGTGAGTGTGCAAAGTTATTGTTTTGTATGATCAACTGTTCCTGCTTTTTCCAGATTCTCCTTGGCTTTTGGACAACTCTTTTATTATTATTTTGACTTCACTGTCAGAAACCTTACGAGGGGCATCTGGCTATGTCTGGTTTATGGTGAAATGGTGTTCTTTTCATTTCCAAAGTATGGCTCCAACTGTGCTTAGCTGTAACTACTTCCATTAGTATGTTTTATGACAGTAGGATTTTTTTTTTTTTATGGGTGTGTGTGTGTGAATGTATCTTTGTCTTAACTGTACCACTCTGAGCAATACTTTGGAAATGAGAAACCTTTTTGGAGCCCATCATTTATTATTAAACCAGCTGATGTGGATTTGCATATAGCGCCAGGAATACTTTCTAAATACTGAGAGATTTTAGCTTGTTCCTTGGCTTTCTATCTCCTTTTAAACATCCCTTTCTCAATGTGTTCAATACCTCTCTCAGTGGAATTTAATTTATTTTGTCTATAATATTTTGCCGTAATTAGTAGACAGTCCTGCAATGATTTCTTTGTATTCGTGGAAAACTTGGGTTGTTGCAACACCTGGTGTAAATTTGACTGAAATGGCTCTGAGAAAAAAAATTAACGTGTTCAACACTAATTTTACCCTCTGTATATTGGATGGTCAAACTCGTTCTACATTGATTACAGGATCGTTCAAACAGTGTAATTGTAAGACCTTTGCAGAAACTCTCATCTTGTCATGTTCTTGTGAACCCTTGTGCTTCCTCCTGTATTATTAACTTGATGCACCACTGCATCGTTTTTTTAAAGCACTTGCTGCTAAGCTGATACAGAAAACATAAAGCTCATTACCAGTTGCAGTATTTGGAAATTAAACTTGTAATTTGCCTAAAGCAAGATACTGATTATTATTATAGCTTTAAATGAGTATTTAGCGTTAAATTAAAGTGGATTTTAAAACATGGATAATATTTGTGCCATTGATTTTGTGAGAAACATCGAGAGCAGCTCAAAACTTTAAACACAAAACACAAATATAGATAAAAGTATACATCGTAACAAAAAGTGGATGGTACAGTTTTTAAATCCTGGTGTGACCAACTCTCCATGCTACTGACAATAATGAAACAGCTGAACTACAGTAAGAGAAGAATGCTGCGTTTGTTTTGACATGTAGCTCAAAAGAGGCAACTAGATTATCAATTTCAGGTCAGTGCTCCAATTCACGATTCACCACTACACTAAAAAACATGTCTCTAAATAGAAAGAAGAAAAGCTTCAAAAAAAAAAAAAAATCAGAGCAAACAACCTATGATGGAATTTCTGTTCAAAACAAAACAATAAAAGAAAAAGAATGACTTTAAAGTCATTGGATGGGAAAGAGGAAGCGGAAATAGAGGAGGACATTTAAAACATTACAGACTGCAACACAATAGAACAGGTGCATAAGAGCTTGGCCATCAGTCAGTCAAACGGCTGAATTGTGACAGCCGCAATAATGGGCAGGGAAAATCAATATCCCATTGACTGGTCTGCAGGAGTCTAATCAACGAGCACAGAGTTTTATGAATCCAGTCAAGGAGCGGATACGACAGGCTGATTATGTCGGCCGGTCGGACCTTTTATGATTCCTCCGGGGTCCCGCAACACCTGCTCAGACGGTCAGGTGAGGACTTCCAGTCACCTTGGATCAGTTCCTTGTGCTTTTGTTTGACTTCGAAAGGGAGGTTTTTTTTTTTGGGGGGGGGGGGGGGGGGGGGATGTTTGCAGAGTTCAAAATCCAGACAACAAAAGGTCATAAGCTTAGGACTGTACACGACCCCATGTTTGGCAAAGGCACAGTAATTCAATTTTTAAAGTTCAACTGTCTATCCTTCTGGCTAACATTACCTGGACCCGAGAAGTCACACCTCAGTTCCTACGTGGATGATCAAAAGCTGTAAAGAAAAAAGAAATAAAAAAGGGGTGGTGGGTTTGGGTGCTTCCTCAGCAGAGCGGTAATGTTCCTGTGTTGCTCTTCAGCCCAGTGAGTCCAACAGATGGAGGTAAAATGGGGGTAAAAGGACAACCACGCCTTGTGGACCATTTCTAGTCAGGCCCCTTCTGTTATTCTGATACCTTAATAAGTCATAAATTATAACACGGATGGAGTCGTACATTTATTACACCGCAGGTCATTAATACTACAACCAAAATTTCCACCTTGGATTGAAATCCATTGAAGCTTTTGTAAATCGGCCAACCCCTTTTTTTTTTTTTTATCAGAGATGCTCTCGTACCCCGATGAAAATTTAATCAGCGTACCATTTCAGATAAGGGCCTGCTTCTACATTCCGAGCTTCCTGTCTTTTGGTGCCAATCTTCTTCAGAAAAGCAAACAATTCCCCTGTCGCAACATGAATCCTTCTGTACTCTATTTGAAAGGGAAAGGAAGAAAAACGGTGGGGTGAAGCTCTAGTGAAGGCACTGTTATCTTCTGGTCCATTGTGCACTCTGGCAGGTGCTCGTTTGGGGTTGTTGATGGTACGCTTTCCGCCATATGACGTCGAACACTGGTCGTCTCGACGTAGAGATGGAGCGGTGCGCATGGGATCGGCTTGATGTAGCTTACACCACATGTCTGCTCTCCTCAATCCTGAACCCCCCACCCCCACCCCGCTGGACTTAGAATGCAGAGTGTGATAGGCATTTATTATTTAGAGGAGCATGAGATGGAGAGCAAAATGCCAAGATCTATCAGAGTGTTGTGGAAGGGGTCTAAAGCTCACGAGCCTGTGACTCGAACAGATTTAATAATATTTCAGTAGTCAGAGATAAGTGGGTTTCAGGCACAGCTGATCAATTATGCAGAAATCGGATATTTGACAAAGCCTGGTAAAGCTTTAATGGCTGCAATGGATATTACTATAGAGCCTTACAAAAGTATTCAAACCCCTGTGACCTTTTTCACATTTTGTCACATAAATGCAATGTATTTTATTTGTGTTTTACGCAATAGGCCAACACAAAATAATGCATATTTGTGCAGTGGAACAAAAATAATACTTGTGGATCAAACCTTTTTCAATCTGCTACCTCTAAACAAAATCTAGTCAAACCAATTGCCTTGTATCCATGTGTTTAGGAGTGAAAATACAGCAGATTTTTGTGGAAACTAAAAGACGTCCCGTTTGCAGTATTGTGGAGGGCATGACAAACATGTGAACAAGGTATTCTGCTCAGATCGGAGTAGCCCATTTTCAGAGTGGCACACGGTGGCGGCAACATCATGGTGTGGGGATCATTTTCTTCAGCGATGACCAGGAAGCTAGTCAGATTTTATGGAATGACGGCTAGAACTAAAGAAAGGGCAGTCCTATCGGGGCGCGGAAGACCCCGAAAAACACACAGCTGGGTTACAAATGAAGGGCTTCAAAGCAAAATCATGTGATAAAAGGGCCCAGTTAAAGTCCTGATCTAATACAAATTAAGAATCTCTGGCTAACTTTTTCTTTTCACAGACTCCCTTAATGCAATCTGACTAAGTCTGAGATGTTTCTTAAAGAAAAATAGATAAAAATGTCTCGACATGTGCAAATCTGGTCTAGACATAAACCAGATAGCTTGAAGTTTTAGTTACAGTGAATAGTGATTCTAAAAAGTGTTGGCCTGAATACAAACGCCTTCACAAGATGACAGCTAAAGGCAATGGTTGCACTGGCTTTTTAAAAGGTGTCAAAATCAACAAGACAAGATACATAAGCATCTCACACTTTTCAGATTTGTATTAATAAAAAGCGTAGAAATGCATCAACTTGGTTCCACTTTATGTCGTCCGCTGATTTAGCTGTCAAATAAAATCCTAATAAAATGCAATGAGGTTTATGGTTGTAACCTGACCACAATCAACAAAAAATAAAATCAAGGGGTGTGAATAGTTTTGCAAGGCACTGCATTAGCATTAGGGGTGTAACGGAACATGTATTTGTATTCAGATGTTTCGGTACGGCCATGTCAGTTCGGTACTGTTACAGCAATATTTTAAAGTTATGTCAAATAATTGATTTATTACATATTAGTAAAGGCATCTAGGGAATATGGCATAATAAGAGCTCATTAGAGTCAGTGAAGAGGCCTTTCACCTAGTCTGATCTAACTGCGTGACTCCTCAACTGTGAGGAGTGTTTGGTTAACCTTGTCGAAACTGCTTACAGAAGACAAACATGATCTGGGGTGCGAGAGTTCGAGAATGGCTGTAATAAAATATAAGAAACGCAGATCCAGACTTCAGCCTCATCCTTATGTAAGGAAGAAGATAATTTCTTACCATAAGAGCCCCCACTCATACCAAACGAATCCAGCTGTTTTCTACCTGAACACATGCAGAATGGCTTGTGCGGAACTCAGCGCAATTTTATAAAGTGACACCAAAACAAAACAGAAATGACTCCCAGTGATCACTGAACCCTTCTCACTGAAAATTCATGGTTTTTCATGTAGCTACAGTAGAAAAAGAAAGCCGAATCAAACCAGAACTTTGTCAGCAAACGCATCTTTCATCAGCATTAAGGTACATAACACGCTCTCCACTAAACCGCATGACTCACCTGAATCAATGTCAAGTCCATGCTGCATTCAAGTACAGCTGGGAAAATAGACTTTCTAAATATCAAAACAACTGCAAAGTAACTTAAGCATGTTTTAATATTAAATATGGGCAAAGTATTATTAAACATTTCTAAACATTAACACTGACTGTTTTAAAGTGGTTATATTGTTTTCTACTCTGGCTATGTGGGCTGGTACTATGTTTTTTTAATCCAATCAAATATCCAGTCAGTTCTATACTTTCAACTTTTTCAGTTATAGAACATATTAAAATCTAATTAATTTCAGGAATTGAAAGGAAGGAATTCAGGAATTTGTTTTTCTTTTTTTTTATGCTGATCATAAAAATATTTTTTTCTTGATTAAAGTGTACCGAACCATGACTTTAAAACCCCCAAAAAGTACTGAACCGTGATGTTTGAGTACCGTTACACCACTAATTAGCATCAGTTTGGGAAACAATCTGAAAAGCTAAATTATGGGTACAACCAAAGATTAATATAAAAGACTCAGCTGTGAAAATTACAGTGTAAAGATATATATATATATTTTTTTCTTTTTTTGCAAACACTTTTGTGTAAGGTTGAAGCGGCCACTGTTGCCTACTTTGGTATGGGCCGTTTCATTAAAGTGGGTTTTAAGGCAATTCGATCTCAAACGTTATGAATCAATGTAAATTCGAGAGACACGGGCAACTTCTAAAATGAAATCTCGAGAAGGGTGGCACTTTTTCGTCAAAGGGAGAAGTTGCACAAAAAAAGAAACGTCATGCAGGTGACTTCACTTCTCTTTTGGATGGCTGTTTAAACAAAGTGGCATGTTCCCTTTAAGAGTTTGATGTTGCTTAGTCCTTTTCCCCTTCCTTCTCAGTTCTGCTTCTGAAACCTGGACTTTTGTCTAGTTGGGAGGGGGCGGGAGGGGGGGGTTCAACATGGGACAAGCTTAATGAAGGGATGAAAGAAAATAGGCGGAGGCTTGACATCACCAGACAGAACAGAAGAATGCACTGATGAGGACTGTGGAGCAAGACAACCGTCTGAGACTGCTGGCTCCAGAACCCCGAGCTCCCATGCCTGCAAGAGAAACCAAGTGGAAGAGTTGAGAAGAACCAGAAATACTAATCCCACGGAGAGGCAAAAAACTGCAACCCTCTAGATCTAACAAGTCATCATAAATCAAAAGGCAAGAGTTTAATTTTTTTTTCTTCCATATCTGGACAACCACTGGCTTTCAACAGGAGAGGCTATTAAAGCATCCCGAGGAAGATAAAGTTTGTATGATATCAAAGAGGAGCTGGGCAAACCGAGCTGCCTCACAATGTTGCTCTGCAGTGAGATGGGAGCACAGACCTGCTTTATATGCTGCAGCCCTGTGCAGCCAGTCAACAAGGAATAATAACCCAATGGCAGAGATGGATGACACAGTGCACGAGTTTGGAAAAAGGTCGCTTTTCTTACGCTCAAAACAGGTCTATTACACGTGGTTGGAAACAGATCCAATGAAGCGAAATTACATTCCCTGTCTAAATGAATAAATCCTCAGCCGAACTTCAGCAGTGGTCAAAAAAAAGAGGAAGAGATGCAAAGTTGGAAGAAAGGCGAGCTTACTTAATTTGTGGATGTGTATGGGTTCGCTGCCCACACCTTCCCCGCCTTCGCTTAGAACCTTGATCTGAATGAGATAGTTGTCGCTGGCTGAGAGGCTGAGCTCGGCTGTGGTTTTGTTGGTGAAAATGGTGTGGATGTCGTTGTTTCGATGTCTCTTCAGCATCACCTGTACACAGGAGGCGGCCGTGAAGGGAAATGAACTGATGCAAATGATATAATCAGAGAAGGAATCAGGGGTTTGAAATTAACCGAAACCTACCAGATATCCAGTCACCTTTGACTCTGTCTCCGTGGCAACTACGGGATCCCAGTGCAGCGTTAGCGTGGAGCCAATCATGTTCCATTGTATGTTGAGCGGAGCCCTGTCTGGCGCTAGCAAAGAAAGTCACGCATGAAGATGTATATAAATGATCGGTTGCTTGCTTGCTTTCTAAAAGACTGCATGTAATTTACAGTTAAAACCAGACACGAGCTCAAGGAGTTCAGTCTAGAAAGGAATTTTACATGGGTCTAAACATGACAAAAAAGGAACTACATTTTGCCAAACATCAGGGCCTGCCACCCCTATAGTGTGTGTTACTTATGATGCACACCAGTTTTATATAGTACATCTGCACTGAAGAGATGAAGAGTGTAAAAGGTACAGAGCTACTATGTCGGTACACAGTGAGTTACGTCTTTGCTTGATATCAGTCATTTTCTTTTCTTTTTCTCTACATAGTGGTTGCCTGTCCATCTGAGGATGAAATTCAATGCTCTGTGCGTAGTCCACGAGTGCTCCAAAGTGGTCAAATATAATACTAGCTGAATTCATCAAGAAGCAGGCTGGAGTGCCCTAGCCTTTGCTGATTATGCAGAAAATCCTCCTCTACGGAGCCCCCCTAGTCCCACTTTGTCAGAAAAATTAATTATAACTATCTCGTGGCCTCGAGATAGTAGCTTGTGGCCTCAAGATACTATCTCGTGGCCTCAAGATAGTAGCTCGTGGCCTCAAGATAGTAGCCCGTGGCCTCAAGATAGTAACTCGTGGCCTCAAGATAGTAGCTCGTGGCCTCAAGATACTATCTCGTGGCCTCAAGATAGTAGCTCTTGGCCTCAAGATACTATCTCGTGGCCTCAAGATAGTAGCTTGTGGCCTCAAGATACTATCTCGTGGCCTCAAGATAGTAGCTCGTGGCCTCAAGATAGTAACTCGTGGCCTCAAGATAGTAACTCGTGGCCTCAAGATAGTAACTCGTGGCCTCAAGATACTATCTCGTGGCCTCAAGATAGTAACTCGTGGCCTCAAGATACTATCTCGTGGCCTCAAGATAGTAACTCGTGGCCTCAAGATAGTAACTCGTGGCCTCAAGATAGTAGCCCGTGGCCTCAAGATAGTAACTCGTGGCCTCAAGATAGTAGCTCGTGGCCTCAAGATACTATCTCGTGGCCTCAAGATAGTAGCTCTTGGCCTCAAGATACTATCTCGTGGCCTCAAGATAGTAGCTTGTGGCCTCAAGATACTATCTCGTGGCCTCAAGATAGTAGCTCGTGGCCTCAAGATAGTAACTCGTGGCCTCAAGATAGTAGCCCGTGGCCTCAAGATACTAGCCCGTGGCCTCAAGATACTGTCTCGTGGCCTCAAGATACTATCTCGTGGCCTCAAGATAGTAGCTCGTGGCCTCAAGATACTATCTCGTGGCCTCAAGATAGTAGCTCGTGGCCTCAAGATAGTAGCCCGTGGCCTCAAGATACTGTCTCGTGGCCTCAAGATAGTAGCTCGTGGCCTCAAGATAGTAGCTTGTGACCTCAAGATACTATCTCGTGGCCTCAAGATACTATCTCGTGGCCTCAAGATACTATCTTGTGGCCTCAAGATAGTAACTCCTGGCCTCAAGATATTATCTCGTGGCCTCAAGATAGTAACTCGTGGCCTCAAGATAGTATCTCGTGACCTCAAGATAGTATCTCGTGGCCTCAAGATACTATCTCGTGGCCTCAAGATACTATCTCGTGGCCCAAAGATACTATCTCGTGGCCTCCAGATAGTAACTCCTGGCCTCAAGATATTATCTCGTGGCCTCAAGATAGTAACTCGTGGCCTCAAGATAGTAGCTCGTGACCTCAAGATACTATCTTGTGGGCTCAAGATAGTAACTCTTGGAGCCTCCTATTCAGGTCTTGACCAATCTCTTCAAGCATTTCTAGTTCCTAATTTTGATACCACCAAGAAACTAAAAAGGCAGATAGCGCAGACCCCCTCCCGGCCCCCGACGGTGATCCGGATTACCCCCGAAATCTAATCACTTGTTCCTGGACCCACTGCGGACATTTCCTGAAAATTCAATCAAAGTCTGTCTATAACTTTCTGAGTTACGTTGCTAACAAACAGACAAAACCTGGCAAAAACATAACATAATTTTTTTCCATTCCTTAATAATCGAGTCACATAAAGTTACTAGTGCTTTCAGCCGCTTGTCTCATTTTAGCTGTGGTGTCTCTATAAACTGAACTTTATACATTTTCTGAGAAATGTTGAGCTGTATACATCTGTTTTTTTGTAAAACTTTTACTCATGACTTTTAAACATATCTTCAATAGCATAGCGAACACCAGCAGGATTTCCCCCCCGTCGTATTTCAAAGGCACCTTAAGGCTTCCAGGAAGCTCTTCTGGCAGATTTCCTTTAAGAAGGCAGCACGACTAGCCGAAAGAGTAATCTAGCTTTCATGTTGGTGACACACACACACACACACACACACACAGACACAGCATCGTTGCCCCTCCTGGGATGGACTCACATGGTTTCCTTGTGGTGTTGTTGATGGGCGCCGACTGCGGCCCGGGCCCGGCGGTGTTAAAGGCAGCCACAGAGAGGTAGTACACTGTGTTCACTTTCAGCCCCGTGATGTTAACCCGCGTGTAGTTTCCAGTTATGCGCACTTTTCCAACAGTGTCAGGCTTGGTGTCATCTTCCCAGTACACGACCTAAAAGTGGAGGTAAAAAAAAGAAAAAGAATAAAAAAAGAGGCTAGGATCTTTAAGCATCGTTTCATTGGGGCTTTTGATTACAGTATTAAAATTTAAAGGAATGTATCATGATATACGAGACACTGTTTGTATTTCAGAAGAGGTGACGAAGGGAGGAAATTAATAAAACATTTTTTCACAAGTGGAGTGTAAATTAGTAATGTCTATCCGGCTATGTCAGTTTTCCGGGTCTAATAAACAGGGCTTTGGCGGGGCACATGATTACATAGTGGGGATAAAAAAAATAAAAATAAAATAAAAATCAGCTCACTTTTCTTTTTAAAGAACTTGGATAATAAAAATGAATAAGTATATTCAAATGCAACTATTTTAAAATGAAAAATAAAAATAGTGTAGACACAGCAAAGCAGGACTCTGGAGTCGTTTTAGCTTCAGGCTGTCTGCCGACACCGATGGGTGCAGGTGGTTCGGTAATTATTAAAGCAAATTGGCATGTTTTTTGGCTTAGTTTAGGGTGTTCGCTATTAATGAGTCCATTAATAGCTAACATAAAAGTTAACTCAGTAAATAATTATATTCTAGCGCTCCTCTAGGAATGCGCCTGCTTTTTTTTCTATTTCTCACTATTTAGACTTTTCCCAGTTTGTAATTAGTTAAAGCCAAGAAATGAAAAGTACCAGAGTACCATTTACAGTAATATAATCCCCCTGAGAGGACTTGATTTGGAATTTAATTGCTGTTCCAATCCCAACATCTATTCCACCTATGTAGGAAATAAGTCTGCTGCTATATGGTTGGTGGTCTATCGCGATTCAGCACCCTTAATCCACAGGTCTGCAATTTAAAAATTCTGCAATGGTCGGAAAAGGACAATGAGGCCAGTGCTATGGCAACAAGACTGCTTTCTGCAATGGGCCAGAGGTGATAAATATTCAAAGAGCACCATGGGGGACTAAAAACAGCAAGGCCCGCTTTGCATCTTTAGAAAAATTAATACTGCCATTTCTTTTTTTAGGACTTTTGTTGGTGGTGTGCCAAATTTCTGAAGCCAAAAGAAACAAAAAATGTGTGTGTAGATGCACATGAAGAGGAAGCAGAATGACATACAATGTCCTGCAAAAGTATTCACCCCACCTTGTACTTTTGAATATTTTGGGACATGACAACTGCACCTTTCAATGTATTTAATTAAGATTTTATGTGATAAACAAACACAAATAAGTTTATAATTATGAGGTGGAAGGATACATGGTTTACTACGTTTTTTAGAAATGAAATCTGAATTGTGCATTTTTATTTGGCTGCTCTTATGAAATGCTTGGTAGAAGCATTTTTTTGCTGCAGTGAAAACTGCAAACTATTCCACCTAGGGATGCACCAATATGCAACTTTAGGCCCGAATCGATCGATTGATCGATAGATAGTAAAAGTAAATGAGGCTGTACACAAATGCACAGCATACTCTTCAGATGAATGAATGAAAGAATGAAAAAATTCTTTATTCGAACATCAAAATATAATACTCTCCCATAGACTATATAGACTCTATATAGATTAATATACATTATAAAAACCATGTGCTGATTTCAAACCAGGTCACAATTATTCAATACTTCGCAAATATGGATCACATAATACCCCAATAAAACACTTTATCATTAACAGTTTACTTCTGCAACACACTTAAAATTTAAGAAAGAGGAAAAGAAAAAGAACACAAAAGGGATGCATTAAATCTAGCAAACAAGCTGCAGAGAAATGCTTCATTATTGTGTTATTTATGGTAAAATGGGAACAATTTCTTCTTGAGTCATACCTCATATCCCAGAACTCTTTCTGGGAGGGAAGGGAGAGTTTCCCAGATCACTTCAATTTCTGCTGCCGACAAACTTCTGGCCCTAACCCTCTTAGGAGCCACACTGGGGACTGTAGAAATAGAGCAGAAAGGCAGTGAGGATCCCGCAGCCTCATCCAACACCATCCAACACACTAATAGCAATAAGAGGGAAGGCGCTGAATAGACCTGTAGTTTCACTGAGAAGCTATTTCCTGAGCTCTGTTTTAATGGGATCTGTGACTGACATAAGGGAAGAATATCTGCCCAGCAAATTCAATTAACGGGATACCTCCCTGACAGCGCAGTGTGGTAAGTGTCTGCAAGGATTTCCTGTAATCTACCAGCAAGATAACTAATATCAAGTTGACATTCAGCGCTTTGAGAGGGGAGGGAAATAACAGCACTGAAAAAAAAAAAATCCTCATCACTATTCAAGGTCACAGTTGTAAGGAGAAAGATTACAGCTTATTTGCACCGTACCGTCTTCTGCCGAGTACACCGTGGCGACGGAGCTGAACGGCCCTTCCCCTCGGTTGTTATAGGCGGCCACTTTGACGTCGAAAGGCGAGAAGGGCGGGATGGTGTCGTTGCGCAGGACGTAGCGGGACACGCCAGGCGTGGAGATAATTGCCCGCGTCCACGTGACCGTTCCCGTGGACCTGAAGGCGATGATGTAGCCAAAGTCTTCCCCGTTCTGCAGTTCCTCGGGCAAAGGCTGGGAGTGAAACACAAAACTATAGTGATATTAAAACGCATACAGACAAGGAAGCAGACAGGCCCGTCTCTGCACTGCACATTGATTAGGGCTTTTGGGAATAGATACAGCCCCTTCCTCAGTCTCCACAGTCACCTTTTACCTTATCTTTTCCGCCTGCATGGCTTTGTAATTGTAGCTAAAGTGCAAAGCCCTTCAAAGGAAAGTGCTCTCTTTTGCTGCTTTTGGAGGAAGAATTGGCTCTCTGTAGCTGAGCCAGATGAGGGGTGTCTCCCTCTAATGTAGGTCATAAAATTGCTCCACTCAATTCTGCACAATTAAGCAAAACCATTACTTGCCGATGGAGAGAACCGTAAAATGTGACAGATGACTTACCTCCCATGTTATCACTAATTCAGACTTTGTGCCGCCTCCACCTCCGACATCAGTGGGAGCTGTATCAGGAACTGAGAGGTAAAACCCAAAGGGGGAAGCAATTAGGACACAGTTTACGAAGCTCGATGGAGAGGCTGAAAAATCACATGTAGCCTTATGTCGAGGCAGCCTGCGACAGAGACTCCTTCCCGTGAATTCTGAATTACAGACATTGGCCAAATGCCATTGTGCAAGCCAAGATTCATAACATCTTCCAAAAGACATTTTGACTCAGCCTCACTCTGTTTATATTCCCATTTGCCTGTTTGTTCATTGTAGCATGTTGGGGGTTCGGGGGGGGTAGAATGACCACCACTCACCCAGATCCCTATATTACGGGCAGCCCTGGTTCAGTAACCTCTGTTACAATCGGATTGCTATCAGTGTTTTTGTCCAGCAGGGTTGAATGAAACACAAGTTGTTTTATTGGATTTCCGTTTTCCTTTAACTTTATGACCGCCTTCAGGGGTCGTGTGCTACAGTATTTCTCGTTCAAGAAATTCTGTAGCTAGCTCAAAGTCTAAACTACTCAGACTGACCAAACTGGAAATGGATTATCCTACAAATACTATGGATCCTTTAATACACAAGTTGAGATAAAAAAAAAAATAAAAAAAAAACTTCATATATTTTTTTTAAAGGTCTCGTTCACTGAAAAACCTGCTAAAACGTGTTCTTTCGGAAATACAGTCGGACACTGCAAATGAAAATTATCCCCCCATTGCCTGAAAGGAAATGCATGGCAAAAACGAATCAGAAAAAGCCAGTCATTTCTACAGTCACAGAGAAAATGTAAATTCATGGCCCCGCCCACCTTGGCTTGCAGCCACCCACGTAAAGGCTGTATCGATTTTGCGTCTAGGAGAGAGCAGAGCGTCTGGCCTCTGCTAGTAGAAGCTAATCATTAGCAACTCCACAACATAGCAGAACTCGTTCAGGCTTGTGTTATTTGTGAAGATTACACATCAGCGTTGCATTTTTTACCCCCCAAAAAAAGAACTAAGGAGGAAATGGTTGGAATTTGTCTTTGGAACACCGCTAGCGAAGTATAACGATAAGCTAGTAGTTAGTTTTAAAGGCAGCATAGTAGTCACATTGTTGTTAGCCAATCAGAGACGAGACGTTTGCATATCATGAATATTAATGTGTTTGACCCGTGATCCTGTCGTTTTTCGCCCACCCAGTCCTCCAACAAACTCCAACCTCCTGAAACAGAAGCGCAAGGGCATTTTTTCCCCTCCAAAGAAAACGACTCGGCAAGGCATTCAGTCATTCATTCATTCTAGAGACCACAGCAAATTTACTGAAAAAAAAAAAACGAGTGAATGAGACCTTTAAAGCACAAAAAATGTATAATATTGCAGTATTCTTTTGGCGTAATTTATGCTTTGAAATAACTTCAGATCTTCTCAGAAGTTAAATTTTTTCATCTTAGCTCAGCCTTTATTTGGTATTTGTGACTAAATGCACCATGAATGGGGCAAATACTTGACTCCGTCATCACCATTCCTTCTCTGATGAACCCCTCAAACACAAACCCCAAATTACAGCTACATTGGTAGTTTTAAACAAACAAATTGACCTACAGCGATGTGTGCTTCAACAACATGCAGTGTGGATTGAGGAACTAAATGGTTGTTGTGTACAACTCTGCATTGACAGGAGCATTTTTCTCCAATAACTGCATTTCAAGACAATGGATGAGCTCCCCGTCTACCTCCCTCGGTGGTTTAGAGTTGAAACAGGAACTAAACCTATTTTTTTAGATAGATTTGCTGGTCTAAGATGGCTGCCGTTTGTGCTTCTTTGACGTTTAAGGCTGATGTTAATGGCTTTCTACAAATGACACAATAGTAATTGTTTCTAAATTTTCTAAACCCAATTTTAACATCTTGATTTGAGTACTGCTGTTAAATCTTTTTCTCCCTGTCAAGCTGGTTTCACTGCTCTGCTTTACCAAGAAGGTTGCTATTTAGATGCTATTTAATATTGTTTGCACAAACTTTTCCAGAACTGAAAACAATATAAAAGGATATTTCATGTTTTTTCTTTTTTTGGTTTTGTTCTTTTTACATGTTTTAAGGCAAAGAAGATGATACACATTATTTCCCAAACATCTTAGGTTTCTCTCTAAAGGGTAAGGTGGGGAATATACTCGCTTTTAATTAATGGCTGCCTCGCGTAGCTTGCGTTTGTTTCAAGTTGTTTGTGCTCTTCCTCTGAAGTGAATGCAACGCCTCCGCACGCTGCAATATGCGAGTAACCAGTAGGAGGAGTATAGAGCGCTACGAGTATAGAGCGCTACTTGACTGGATTAGGCACGCCGTGCCTGGTTTAGGTGTCTCTCATACCATCTACGTAACTGCCGCCGTATTTTTTTTCTGTCATGATCTCAACAATAACCAGAAGCTTATCTCTTCTATGGTCGCCATGTTTGTTTTGTTTTTGCCCTACAAATCCGGAAACACCGGCACTCTATCTGGAATGAGTTCTGTACTCTGCCTCCTAGTGGAATTCTCCAGTACTACATGGAGTGTGCAAGCAAGTACGTTACCAAGACGCAGTCTGCTGCTTGTGTCAACGTGACGTTACGCAAGGTTAAAAAGAAAGTATATTCCTGGCGTTTTACATGCGAGGGCAGCAAATTCCAACCGGGAGCGTTGTCTGCTGTTCCTGGGAGATCACGAAATAACAGCAGAATTGGAATTGTATAATTTAAAGGGTAGTAAACAGGGGAAAAAAAATTAATTCTATGTTATTAAGTATCATAAACTCATCATCCACTCCAAAAACTGCTGCTATTTCTGTCCATGTCTTCTTTTTTTTCACTTTGTCCTTGTAAAAATGATCACTGGTATCATATTAATTGGTTGATTCTCCACTTCAACGGTTGCATTCTCGATGTCCATGATAAACAACTACAAATTAGATCCACAGACTGACTGACTTCAACCCTGGTGACACAGGTAATTATGTTTTTGTTTTTTTTCATATCTAAGCAATCGGAAACCTGCATGTGTTTTTAATTATGAAGATCTCCGGATGCTTTACACTGCTCCCGTTTCTGATTTCCTGTCTGGCCTGATCTAAACGGCTGAGCTTGGCATGTTTATAAGCGTAGAGCTTAAAAAAAACCAGAGACGCCACGCAAGTTTAAGAGAGGGTTGAGAAACAACGCCCCTGGGACGCGTCTGATTCGTGCCCGGTGGAAACTGACCCATTGACTATAACGGCGGCTATCAGCTACGTATTACGCTTCGCAGACATTACGCGCCGCTTACGCGTCTAGTGCAAAGAAGGCTTAAGTCCCACTTCATACAGTGAATCCTTTTGTGTTACAGTGGTTGTCTTAGGGGATAATCTAAAGACACTTTTCTTTCTCTGACTACAATTTCAGATAATCTTCAACTTAGAAGAACTGGAAAGGAGTCGCTGCTTCGGCTAAACCAAAAACTAAGTAAAATGAAAACATAAACGTAGCTAAAAAATGCTACAAAACTCTTAAAAATGAAGGATGTTGAGGGCACTGAGGATAGTTTCACATACTAGCATCTTCTGTTCTGGTCTTGGCCGAAGCTGGACTCGGCTCTCCGAGGCCCACAACATTCCGGGCCACCACCCTGAACTCGTACTCCACCCAGGCGTTCAGACCAACCACAGTGGCAGTCAGCATGTTGCCATTGACAACCTCCGGCACTGAAAATAAAAATAAAAAGGGGGAACAAACAAACAAACAAAAAAATCAGATTGTTGAAGAAAAATAAATATTCTGTTTATGAATACAACAAGGACAGCCGGTTGGGTTACCTGTATCTACAGCCTGCCAGCCCACGGTGAAAGGTGTACGAGCCTGAACGATGTAGCCCGTTATGGGGCTGCCGTTGTCTCTTCCGGGCGTCCAGGACAACTGGGCTGTGTTGTCCGTGATTTCCTCCACTGCAACTTTGTCCGGAGGGCCCGGAGGACCTGGAGAAATTGGACATGGAATAAGAAAGGTGATCACCCGTTCCAGAAAGCTTTTAATTTAGGCTTTTGTTTTAAGCTGTGTGTGTGACGTGCACAACTTGGTGTTCTGCTGATAAACTGGAAGGGCTGTTTATTCGAAAATGAAACAAGATTCTCCGGCGAGAATAAAAGAAACTCTTGCCTGACCATGTGTCATTATTCCCTCTGGCGCTCTGTTATTCAAATGTGCTCCATGATATTTTGCGATGTGCAAATTAGCTAATTATGGTCATTTTCAGTGATAAACACAATGTCTCCTCAAAGCACCTGGCGCAGCTATTAAGGTTTATTTTGGACAAACCTCCCAGTATAATAATCTGGGACCAGCGAGCCTAAAACAAATGCACTGCGGCACGACTGAACCCATAGCTGCCCATGCCACTGTCAGTCATTTTTACATTTCAGCAGTATTTATATGATATTAATCGAAGCTGACAGAACTTGGGCTCCGGCGACGACCATTTTTGCTTTCCTACACAGTTTTTTTTTCCCCAACAGAGAGCCTGGGGGATTTTTTTTTTTCACCGATCTGTCAAACGTCTTTCACTTTGAAAGGACTTCTACCTCTAAGTAAACATACAAGGTTACTCCCAATTTGGCACACGAAAAACAAGCTGTTGGAATCAGTCGGGGTTACCTTTCACAACCAGAATGGCAGAGGTGGACAGGCTCTCCACATCCGTGTCGATGACGCAGACATACTTCCCACCGTGGTTCAGCTGGATGCTACGAATCATCAGATCCCCTGAAATACTCTGGAGGAGAGGAAGAAATGAGGCTAAGTGGGAGATGTGGTGTTATTTCATCAGCGTGCTTTTGGCACAGTGATGTTCTTTAACATTTAAACAATGCTTTCTGCCATCACCGAGTCCTCAGGTCATGTTTTTTTTTTTCTTCTTCTTCTTCTGCATCTCTTCAAACAACAACATGGCAGATGCACTTTGCACAAACAGAGCTATTGGCTGTCCTTCAGGCGATAACCGACCAGCCTACAAACAGCTACCAGCTACACACAGGACACAATAAACAAACACATTCAAGCTAATTGGCAATCATTATTCTCCGATAACATGAACTCAAGCATGGTATGGGTGTAAATCCCAGTGTAAAGAGCAAATATTATACATGAGCTGTCAGCATATGGTTGCCATGTGGGACAACAGAATGACAACATGTTTTTTGCATAACCAAGACAAAGAGAACATGCATTTAATAGGCTTGGGCTGCTTTCAAGCATCAATATAAGCAATTCTGTATATTCCTCTCAACTTTTTTTGATTTGGTGATCAGTCTTCTTTTAAAAAACAGTCTATTTTACTTCAAGGTATGTTCTCCTAAAGCATTTTGCACTCTTAAAGCACCTTTGAGGTAAAAGTTTATTTGCACACAAATGTTTTTATTAATTATAGGCATACAATGCCTATAATATGCACAAAAACAACAGTGCAGGAGAGGTTAAGAAGACACAAAGGTCTTATAAAGCTACCTCCCCAATGGCATTAGCTATTTTAGCAGCAGAAACAGATAAGTCACATACAGTACATTAAAAATATAAAAACATATTTAAAAAAAGTAAAATATATAGACATAAAAAATGTCCAAGCACTGAAAACCTGCTATTATGTCTTATGTCAATTTTGTTTAAAAAAAAAATACAGTTCTGTGGCCAAAGAGCGCTTTATTTTTGACCTATACCAATCTAATCTTTCCCCGCATTAACTTTACAAAGTTTTTTTTAAACTAACAAGCAAGGAACATTTCAAGCATATTGCATTCACTTGAAAATAAAATTTCAAAGCTTTGCTTTTCTGAAATGAGATATTTTTAATTTCTTCTTCTTAAAAGGTGTTTTTCTGAAATAATGAGATAATTTTTGTGTCTCTCCTCTGTCTTCTCAAACCCCCAGTCAGTCACGGCAGATTTCCGCTCGTACTGAGCCAGGTTCTGGATCTGGTTCTGCTGGACATTTCTTCCTGTTAAAGGGGAGTTTTTCCCTCTCCACTGTCGCTACATGCTTGCTCAGTATGAGGGATTGCTGTGAAGTCAAGGACACAACGCAGGCGACTGTCTGCTGTCGCTACACGTTCGTTCAGGAGGAATGAATACTGCAAGTCAATGACTCGATGCATTCTGCTGGGTTTCCTCAGACAGAAAACTTCTTAAAGGATTGGAATAATGAACTGAAGGATTCATTTGAATGTATGTATGATGGAATTTAAAATGGCTTTTCTTAAGAAGTGCCTTGAAATGAAATATGTTGTGAATTGGCGCTATATAAATAAACTGACTTAATAATAATATTAATAAATAAAATAATACCTCTGCAATCATACCCTTTTTACGAGATGATGTTCTGTCCCTGTCAGTAAGAGGAACTCAAACATGTCCCATTGTTTGAGTTTAACTCACTTTTACTTTGGTTGGGATTGAGAAACTGGGAAATATCCGTGTCTCTAAACTATGTAGATATGATTAGTTTGTCGACTTTGGCAGACAAATTCTTTATTAGTGAAATTGGTCTATACAACATGGCAACTCAAGAACCACTTCCCTTTTTTCTTTTTTTTTTAATAAGAGCTGTTACAGGGTTTCAAGCTGAAAGCCCACAGACTGTACTCAGATGAAAAAAAGGTGCCGTTTTAAGGTGGTGAAATCTCCTCATAGGAAATCTTGTTACATCCAAACTTAATTAAAACGGCACTATTTTTCCTGAAAGGTTTTTCTTTCGAAATCTCCCACCGAGCCGATAGCTTTCTAAAGCTTAATCACTGTTTTATAGATTACAAAAGAATCTGTTGCTCATTTGCTGGTGACAATGTTAGCAATTCATTCTCGAATGGCTCACTTGAAGGCTCAATAGAGGCAGTGGTCATTGTACCGACAGGAGATGCCAACACTGATTCAGGGAATGTTATTTGTATTTGTTATTTGTAGGGTATTTGGACAGCTGGCTCCGATTTCTATAAGAAATCAGATATGTCAGGCTCGGGGCACAGAGATATTATTTCTGATGGCCCCACAACAATGTAACACAGACAGACATATCTAAGATGATCATTTCAAAATAAATGTTTTGCATTACTCAGCCTGCATTCAGCATTTTTAGTGCACAAAAAGAGTCTCTAAATGCAGCAAAAACATATCACAAAAGCATTCGGCGCATAATGACATTGTCTAAAACCCGCCGATGCACAGTCTCCAGGCATGTTTGTGTCATTCTGACACAGAGTGCCATAAAGATATTTTTAGACCCATCTTGCAGAGAGTCACATGCATCACATGCTCTCGACCTGTTAAAATAATGTTGATGCAGTCTGAAAAGGACCTTTGGCAGGATGAGTCCATTTACGCTAAAAAGTCAAACCGAATGACGTTTGTTTCGAGGCCAAAAAACGAAGAGAAAAAAAATAGTTATACATAATCTCACAGGGACAGATTTTATCCGGACAATTTCATTGTGTCCTTGTTGTGACTGCTGATGGTATCCGCCCTCTGAAAGTCACCTCTCCAAGCGGCCTGTCACAAAGCATGTCTAGTCCGTAAAAAAAAAGGCTATGCTGCATTAGAAACCAGTCACCTGGGGCCAGGCCAGGTAAGACTCGTTGCAGTCACAGCAGATTTCATCAAGCCTGGTGGCTAGTCATTGTAGTTCCACTCTGCCACAACAGTGAAAGAAGGAAAGGTGGATTGTCGTTTCTCTAAGGGACTCCAGACAAAGAGAGGAAAGCCAAATGTATGCAGCCGATGGGAGAAAAACTCTATCTCTACTTCCCCTTTTGTCCTTTAGCATTTTTTTCATCTCCTTTGTTCTTACCTGACCGCTTTTATTAGGGGTGTAAAAAGATCTCGTCATACGAAATCCCGCAACATTAAAACGCC
Organism: Valencia hispanica; assembly: GCA_963556495.2. NCBI lineage: Eukaryota > Metazoa > Chordata > Actinopteri > Cyprinodontiformes > Valenciidae > Valencia > Valencia hispanica. The sequence goes on from OY747708.1 coordinate 46,385,854, forward strand.
ACAATATTTCTCATCGAGGAGAATGCTGTCACGAATTTCTAGCAAGTTGGGGTCAGCATGGCCTTGCCTGATAAAGCTGTGATAGAAGATGCCCCAACTGCTCTTAAATAATCAGTTTGGCAGCATTTTGGGTTTCCAGTGGGAACAAGGAATGGAAACCGAGTGAAAGACAAGACAAAAACAATTTGTAAGCACGGCAAGCTGTTCAGACGCTGAAGGGTGCAGAAAACATCACTTTAACAAAAGATGGCTGGACATCTAGTGGGTACGTTGGGTTACATCACAATCACAGTGCACCCTATCAATGGTGAATGTAGTAGGGGAGCCTGGGGCTGGTTGTCCCATGGGTTGGGTGTCACATCGCTCATTACAGCCATACTAGAGGGGACAGTGGTTTAATTTTAATCAAACAATTGGTTTATTAATCTGTTCATTTTACACCACTCATCTTTTGATTTGAACACACAACACTGAAGTGAGGATGCATTTTGTATTTTTTATGGGTCAGAGTAATTTTTCATGTTGGTGTCATTTCTGTATGAAAGGTTTGTAAGTTATTAGATTTTGAAAACAATCATTAATCAACAAGTCAAAGGTGCGATCTTTGATTTCAGCTAACATTTGTTAAAATAGCTAAAGCCATGTATTAGCTAGCTAAACATTTTCATCAAGAGGTCATTTGGAGCTGGTCATCCCACTGCTCCAGGGGTTCTTACAACCAACCTCATATCAAATATTTCTATCACCTCTAATATGCTAGTGTTGAAGTAGTAATTTGATTTTGTTTCATTAGCTGCCAGAACAATCAGGAATTTGAAGTGTAATGTCGTCTGTGAAAGTTAATCTTGTCTTGGATATATTACTTTGATTTAAGACTAAACAGCCTAGTTGAAATAATAGTTTAGAAAATTAACTGGGGAAACATTTTAAAGATCTAATAAATACATTTGCATGCATTTTTCACATTTCGAACAAAGTTGGGTTAACTTTTTTCTCTGTGTATGATAAAAAACAACAACAATGCGTTACTTTGTTCAAGGCTACATTTTTCAGCATTATACATTCCTTTACTTTACCAGAATTATACATTAGTTTGCTAAATTTAAGGGATTGAAAGCAAGGAACATTGATTATCATTTATTCTAAAACCAAATCACATTTTTTTGTCATTTTAATTTATAAAAAGTACCGTAATTTAAATAAAATCGTACTTTTTTAAGCAAAAGCCCATTAAAATTATTAGGGACAACCGAACCCTAAATTTAAGGGATTGAATACAAGGAACATTGATTATCATTTATTCCGAAACCAAATCCAATTTTTTGTCAAGTTTAATTTTTTTTAAAGTAACGTAATTTAATAGAATCTTGCTTTTTTTAAGCAAAAGCCCATTGAAATTAATAGGGACAACCGACCCTATACACTGTGACAACCAACCCCAACATGGGGAAGGTTGTCACAGTGGGTCAGAGTATCTTTGACTGAAAATAAATTTTTATTCCAATAAATTGTAAAAAAAGAATGGTGAGTTTAATTCAAGCCAAGATCCTACACTTCCATTTAATCTACAAATGTCTATTGAAATATGTTTGGATTATTCACAATATACACAAGAGCAAAAAGTGAGACAACCAGCCCGGGGTATGTGGTAAAATCAATACAAATGCAAAATAAAGACCTTTTTGAAGCATACATTTGATCTTTTCAGTTTTCTTGAAAATACTAAAATCTCGTCTCGTCTCGTGAACTCAATATGGAGTCTTGTCTCGTCTTTTGAGTTTTAGGTATTGTTACACCCCCAGCCTTTATGCACCGACTCAGATTTGCACTCCAATGACAGCCACCACCTGGACAAGCCAGGAGCTAGGAATGACTTGCAAGGCCTCTTGTCTTTCCAGGAGGGAAGTGATGGGGCAGGTTTGCTTTAATTATGGTAATTAATTCATCAGAAGCTTTTAAGCAGGGTCCTGGTAATCTCCCTGGACAGGGGGAAACAGATTCTGGGTGAAACTATATCTCATTAAATGCCATTGCACCGCTCAATGTCACCAGTAATTGCCATTTGCATTAATGAAGATGTGGGTTTGGCATGTCCACAACACTGTCAGGGATTTCCAATATGATATCAACCTTTAGCACATGACTGTCACTAATTGATATATTGCAATGGATAAAGCAAAACGAGAGTGAGTGAGTGAGTAATTATTTATATAATGACAAGCTCTGAACAATTAACTTTGCCCTTCTTCAAAGGAAACAAACATTCATCAAAAGCTATATTTTAAAGGTATAAAGATTTCAAATGAACACTTACTGGTGTCAGGCTTGCCCTTGGTGAAAGCAAGGCAGCTCATTACTTAATTATTTCTGGGCTCAAGACTCATAAATAGGAATGCAAATTCAATTATGGCAGAGTGAGATGATAAGAAAATGTTCTCCCTTGACGTTCAGGAATTAGAAGTTGAAAGGATGAAAAGTAGAAGGACTTTATTAATCAGCACCCTTTGTAATTAAAATAGCATTTGCCATTATTTTTAGAGGTGTAACACATGTAAGCTCAGTCGGTTTATTTATTTAATTCTTTTTGAACGTGTCCTGTCTGGCAGTGTGGCACTCAGAATTGATGTCTGACAGGGATTCTGCACAAAACCGCTAATCTGATTAAATGCCCTTTTAATGCCATCTTTTAACATTTTTAATGCCATCAAAAGCACCCATGACAATCCATGATTATATATGCACATTAAGGAAAAGGTCTGGAAACAGTGTATTTTAAAGTACCTTGAAGTAAATGTAATTTATGAATTGGCAGTAAAATCCTTGAGCTAGTTTTGTCCTTTCCACACGTGAAACATTAGGCTATTTCTGAATCTGGAAACTGCCTGGAACAGCTCCGAAACACCTTCCTTGGAAGCGTAGGAGTGATGCTGCATGGCAGTGTTCAGACAGCAGAGCACCTCTACCCACAGCGTCACGCGCAATCCAAATGACACTCGACACTCGACCGCTCCATGTTCCGATGGTAGTGTTCACTACACCTGCAGTTGTGCCGTTTGTGGTGCTCACGGTAGTCACTAAAGACATTCCATGGCTGGTTACGGAAACGTAACTAGCCATATAGCATGCTGGCAGATAACAGGAAGGCTAAATCTACTGGAGCAAAACTGCACTGCTTTATCATTCTGAGATTTCAGTCTCTGTTAGGGAAGATGCCGGATTTGGAAATGTCAGCAGGTTGTTTGGAGCTTTCAGTGTTAAGCTATGTGTCTACTTATTCTACAGTGATTGTTGTTTACAGTTAGCAATGCTAACCTGGCTAAATTTGCTGATCGCCAAAATGCTTGAGATGCTAAAGATAGCTTAAAACGTCACGTGGCTTTTGAGGGTATCATTGTTTTCAAACGACAGATAAATCACTTTTCAACTGCAGAGCTGTGTAATGTTCACAGCTCTTATTTTCCCTCTTTCCCAGACATAGTGTGATCTGTGATGTCTCTTATCCTAATATAGATAACAATACTAAAAACATATTTAATAAATAATGATTGGTCACAGAGTTAAATGAATTATTTTACATTTGACCACCTTTGGGGCAAAACCTTTGAGTTAATTCAGGTTTTTACTCTGAAATACTACACAGCAGGTTTTTTTCTTTTTGAATAGAAAAAAAAAATATTTTGTGATACAGTGCACCTCTATATTTTGAAGTAGATAAAATGTCTGACCTATGTTCTTATTTTAAAACAGTAAAAAAATATTCTGTAATTCTTTTTAGTGTTCTTTTTCTATAATGTAGAAGTATATTCGTTGATCACTTAACCCTATGCTAAAAAAATTTGAATTGGCAAAAATAGTTATCATCAAGTAAGAGTTTTACAAAATTTGTTGGCGGTAACTGACCACAAAACTTCTAATCACTAGATCTTTTTTTTATTTATTGCTTTTTCGGCAGATTTTAAGGACGATTAAATACAAAAAAATCCCCCCCCAAAAAATCATCCTTAATGTGCAGTTCACCACTGACCACAGAGAAGCTTTTAAATGGGCACCTCTTGGCATAAATCTTCCTCCTTGGGTATTATTGGTGTCTAAGAGGCCCTTAGCCACGCAGTGGAGCGTGACCTTGCCCGGCACACAGCATTGCCCAATTAATCCCCGAATGTGCAGAAAGTAGCTGAGTTAAATGCCTCGGGATGACTTACCCCGCCCACTCTTTCAAAATGATCGCCGTCTCGCTGGAAGTCGATGAGCTGGCCGTTGAATGCCCACGAGAAAGAGACGTCCAGAGCTGGATCGCAGGCAATCTGGCAGGGCAGCACGATGCTCTCGCCAACAATAATCTCCATGTTAGTGGGCCTCATGGTGATTCTGGTGGGCTCTGGCCAGGCAAACAGATGACAGTGCACGCATGTTAATTCCTGCCACCAGCACCTCCCTCCCCTGACCCCTGCAGCTGCGATCTCCCTACAGTTCACAACTAAATCAATTGGCTGCCGTTAAATGGATGCTCGCTGAAACAAGCATAACTTCATGCCTTACTAATGGCCACATTCAATGACGTCTCGGGTTTGCCTTTACGGTTTCTGGATCAGTTTGGAAGACAGTGTTGAAAACAGAAATGCAGAGAGCAGAGAATGTTCCCAGCTGTGACTGTGGTGGATTGGAGACCTCGGAGTACTTTGACGAAAGGTCACAGTAATTAAATTCTATGACATTAAATAGTTCAGCTGTCAGGGTAGGAAAAGAATAGAAGCTAATGAGAATAAATTTGATGGTTACAAACAAAGCACGTTAGGCCAGGGGGCTACATAAATATGGTATGTCACCGCACTTAGATAATGACCTTTAACTACATCAAGGATGATGTTTGTTGCTACTTAACTGCAATTCCATGGAATGTGTAATATCAGCTATGTTTATTTTGCAATACCCTGCCTTGTAAATATTATTTATGCAATATAACTCAGAAGAAAAAAAAAAAGGAAGGCAATCAAGATATTTTCCAGCCAATGCCCGGGAAGAAATGAACCTTTATTTTACAAGAATCGCGAGAAATCCAATCTTTTGCCTATAAGCTGTCCTCTAATAATAGCTTTACACAAAGCAATAATTGGCCTATATGGAGTGTGATGAATGGTGTCTCTTTATAAGGTTTTCCAAGAGCACAAATGTAGATAATCAGCTAATTATCTTTAGTGGGAACCTTATGTTGGGCATATATCCTAACATGCTAAGAAAACTATGGGATGGGAAGGTGTTGAAGGCAGTCAAATCATTTGGTTGAATTATCCTTCATCTTGGGCGGTGCACTGGTGTACTCATTTCAGTCTTATATATAAGACTGAAACATATACACATATATATATATATATATATATGTGTATATATATATATATATATATATATATATATATATATATATATATATATATACACATATATATATATATATATATGTGTGTATATATATATATATATATATATATATATATATATATATATATATATATATATATATATATATATATATATATATATATATATATATATATATATATATATATATATATATAAAAGACTGAAATGAGTACACCAGTGCACCGCCCAAGATGAAGGATAATTCAACCAAATGATTTGACTGCCTTCAACACCTTCCCATCCAATTAGGATTTTGATGCTGGTGTCATGGAGTGTCTGCACAGAATAAACCGCAGCTGGTTCACCATTTGTCCATCTGACATTTCAACGTCGACAGCAACGGCTTTTTATAAGCATCCTAATGAGCAACTTATGTGCTTGTCATTCAGAACAACAGAACTATATGAAATACAGTGAAAACACTTGGGGGCTGAAGCTAACTGCTGCCAGCAAGTGCTATTTCATAAATATTTATTCTGTCATCAAGTTTCCACTGCGTTCTTATTTAGGCAAGAAGCCAATTACTATTTTTACAGGAAATGGAGGTTGGAGGCGGTACACCATCAGTGATCTTCCTGTGTCAAACACATGCCACGAACAGAACATTTTCTGTCAGAGAAACAGCCTGATAGTAAAACCAAGGCAGTGTAGAAATCAATAAAATAGCATTCACCTAAACCACTATTATATTATTTTTATTTTTTCAAAGTGTGCTTTTATATGAGTCACCAACTTTGACTGGAAACTGTTTAGAAGTTCCATTCTCTCTATGCGTTTCACACAGGAAGATAACTGATGGTGCACTGCCTCTTACAGTCATTTCCATTGTTCGTTAGCATTAGCTTCTCTATAAATAACCATCCAATGCAAACATGGAATTTTTGTGGAAAGATCCATAAAATTGCACTTATTTAAACCACTCAGAAGTTTTGGAGAGTAGAGTTATTTTAAGACGATAAAAATCCAATGTGTCTGTAATACTTCTCAGATTTAGATGTTAGCTTTGGCCTCACGGTCCAACTAATATGGATTTATACTAAATGAAAACAGCAAGAGATTCATCCAATGCAGGTTGGATATTAACTGCTTATAAGTTTCAACAGAAATTCTTTTATAGAACCTCACTTTACAAATCCCGAGTTATCTCTTTATGTAATGCATTAATTATTTTTATGTTTTCAGAGGTTTATTGTAACCTTTAAAGTTTTCTAAACACATATTTTTCAGGCTTTCTGATGGTTTTTCAGTTGTTCCTCTTGCTTTAGATGCTTTCTACTACTTTCGAGCTTTTCAGCCACTTAACTGGATTCAGGTATAAAAACGTTCTTTGATTTAAGGGAATCCACCAGTGTCATATCTACTCATAAAGAGACAAATAGACTGAAGTATTTAAATACCAACAAGAAAACCCAATTATTGAACATAGTATAGATCAGAGGTCCCCAAATGGCAAACTGCTCCACAACCAGACTCAACACTCTCCACCTGAAGTTCATTCTTTCTTTTGTGGGTTTAAAATATGTCTGTCTTATATTTTCAGAGTAAATATAATTACTACAAATTAAACTTCTAATTATTTGAACAACCACATCTATTAATAAATGAACCAAACAAGGAGAAAATAAATAATCTGATGTCCCATTTATGACCTCAGTGGCTTTACTTTATTAAATTTTTTTACCTATAAGGAAGAAAAGCCAGGGAAAAATAGCAATTTTTGCTTTAAAAAAAGAATAAAAATGCAGTATTTTGAGAAATATATTCCTATGGTTCTGTGCTTTAACATTTATTTTTTGACACCCTGGATCTTGAAAAGATTTGCTGGGGGAGACCTTGACACTTTTTAATATAATATAAGCTAAAGGGAAGGTTGATGCATTCCTAAGGTTGTTTTTTTGTCATGGCTTCTTACCTTTCAGATTCTGCTCATCTGCTAAAGATATTATCCTGGCCTAACTCTTTATCTTATATCTTCACATTCTTCACTTCTTTTCCCCCCAATTTATTGTCAGCCATGGAGACTGAGCAGAAAGGATGAAAGAACGTGTTTTAAAGTTTCAAGTTGATGTGAGGTACAAATAAAGCATCCCTGTTGGTGTGGACAGGGCCTCAGAAAGGCTGGACAACTATCAGTTTTAAGACTACCTGACATGATTACGTACATGGAAGGAAATGGCACAGCGCTATATTTTAGCCATCCAAACATTTTGGTTTGGATTACATTACCTCTGAACAATGTATTCCAGTTCTGGTTCCATTGACCCAGAACTGGAATTTCCAAACATCTTTTCCATTTTTCCCTGTTCAGCACACCTGGCTCATATTAAAGAGTCATTAAACAGCTTCTGTCCGACCTGATGACAAGCTAATGGGGTAATCCTTTCATTTGAATTATGCTCTTTTAAAGCAGAAAAAAAACTAAAAAACACAGTGTGTCCTTGTGACCAGGGCTTGGAAAATTCCGCCTTTTAATGTATTTACAATTTATATCCTTCACCATATGTGTGTGTGTGTGTGTGTGTGTGTATATATATATATATATATATATATATATATAAGGGCTGTCAAACGATTACACATTTTAATCTAATTAATCACAGGGTAGCTGTAAATTAATCATGATTAACATTCCCAAATATGACCGAAAAAGTAACGTTTTTGGTGTAAATAAACGACTAAACCGGAAGCTGTTGCTCTTTTTTTTTTAAAGGAAATACGGGAGAGATGCATGGAACTTTTGTTTTGAATTCCACAATCACATTTACACATGGAGCTTTTTACCTATTAATCTTTTAGCCAGTTGCTAAGTCAAACTCAGTGGTTAACATTTTCCGAATGTAAAGCTGACAGTTTTTTATTCAATTTTGGACAACCCTGAGCATCCTCTTCATGGGACTATCCTACAACAATGGTGTCTTCGGTCAGAGGCTTCTTCAGTTTTGCTGCGATACAGACTGCTACAGGAGATCATTCCTGCTTACAGCCATCAGGATCTACAACAGCTCCTTGAAAAATAAAATAATATGAGCTACAACAACACTTAATTTCTCTCTGGGAGGAATTAAGTATTTTTTAATAGAAGTTTTCAGACTAATAGAGGGATTATTTATTTATCAACACCGAACCTTTACATTACTCCCTGGTTCCCACTGTTATTATTTGCAGTTATCAAACAGTTGTCATGCTGTTTACGTGACAAGCGAGCACTGAAAGCAGCGCGGGTTTAATTGTGGGGTAAACAGGGCAGGTCATTCTGTGCATGAGTTAATTGCGTCAAAAAAATTAATGGCATTAATTCCACAAATTAATCAACGCCCATGAATGCATTAATTTTGACAGCCCTATATATATATATATATATATATATATATATATATATATATCAAATTTTTCTTACCCACATACTAAATCGGCAAGGTGGTGAGAGATATTGAGTTTTATTGCACTGCGAGGTTTATTTCACAAAATGTCACTACACACTGGGACCTTTAAGTCAACGCCAGTTTAAACTGAGCAGCATGAACTTTTTAGATTTGAGGGAACACAAAAGGCTTGTCTTGAAAATGTCAAAACCTCTGCGACTTATGACTTTACAATCACCTAGTAAACGTGAGCCAGCCTGGTCGGTTGTTTACAACAGCCGACACAATCCACCGTGTAGGATTAAACACATACAGTACTGTGCAAAAGTTTTAGGCAGGTGTGAAAAAAATGCTGTGAACAAAGAAATATAAATAATGATTGTTTATTTTTTATCAATTTATAAAAGGAAAGTGAGCAAACAAAAGAAAAATCAAATCAATATTTGGCGTCATCAAGTGTGTCTGGGATTACATAAAGAGACAGAAGGATATAAGGAAGCCTACATCCACAGAAGTTTTGTGGCTAGTTCTCCAAGATGTTTGGAACAACCTACCAGCCAAGTTCCTTCAAAAACTGTGTGCAAGTGTACCAAGAAGAATTGGCGCTGTTTTGAAGGCAAAGGCACTGCATTTTGTTGGTTGATAAAAATAAATGATTAACACTTCCATTTTTGAAAGCATTCTTTGTTTCCAGCATTTCTTCACACCTACCTAAAACTTTTGCACAGTACTGTATATCATATTATTCAATAGGGGTGTGCCGATTCACCATAAATCAATTAATTGCAATGTGAAACGTGCAAAATTGATAGATTCAAAAGTGTTCAAAAAAACAATTTTATTTCATCATAATTAAATGAGAAAAACCTAAAAGTCCAGCGTGCCGCACGGACACTTTTAGGGGACGGACTTCATGGCTGCAGCTAGTGTTTTAGTCATGCAGCGTGACATTTACAAAATACAATAAGTATTTTCCACTTTAGTTGTGAAAGAAGCGTCTATGTTGTTGTGTATCATGTTAGCAGCAACATCTTTTTCCCATCTTTGTCCACTTTCTTTTTCGGTGCTGTCCGGGGATTCCTCCCCAAGCATAGCACAGAGCAGCTCATGTTTACCAGACATCAGCCCAAGTGTAGCTTTAAGTATGAAACACGAAGGAAATGTCCTTCATTCCATCCCGGTCATGACTAATGTGTGGCGGAGACCACTGTACTCATAGCTGGTAGATTAGTTTCTGTGTATGACAGGTGGCAAAGATCCCATCGGTCAAACTGATGCAAAAACTATGAAAACGATGCGCAAAGTTAGAGTTCTGTATTAAATTAACAGCAAAAAGAAAACCAAAGACTGGAGTATTCACTTTAAGTGTCTTTGGGAGAATGCTGCTTTTTATTTTCTATTACTTTGATTGGAAAAATAAATACTTATTTTCTCAGAATATAATTGAATATTTTTGTATAATTCTGTCCTGTATGACTTAAAAAGGGAGCTATTATTGTTATAGGTTTATTTTCTAATACAGAAGATTAATTGTTTCTATTTAGACTATAAATTCATTTCCGTAATGGTTGACTTGTAAAAGCTGATCTGAAGTCTACTTTTTCTTTTTAACAATATAGAAAAGGAATACTTTAAATATGTTCAAATTAAAAGTCTTCTTTAACTAAACAGAATATGATTGTGTTTAAGATTGTGCCAAGTTTCCTCTTTTATGGAAATCAAAATACAGTGACCCTATATTGCCAACACACATTTTCTTTAGCTTTCATTGAAAATAGGACCTTGATATGATTATGAAACATATTTTGGACATGTGCTGGTTTATTTGTGGTTTGACATGAACAAAAGACAGAACATCAATTGGTTTGGATACTTCAATTAATCTAAACTCAATAGATTTAAGAGTAGAAAGTAGCCATCTATGGAAGGAATGAAGAAAAAACCCTAAAAGGGGAAAAGAAAATGCAACAAAAATAATCGTTTCATAATTGAATCGTAATTTAATTGAAATCGTGAGACACCCAAGATGGAACACCCCTATTATTCAACTTATTAAAAACATTTTTAATAAGTGTATTTAAAAAACTGCTGTTACCAGGAGATAGTGAGCAGATGGAGTGGTTTCATAAAAGGCATCCTTGATAATACGAGTTAACCTGGTGTTAAAGCATAAAGGTCTTACCAGTGATGAGGAGCCTCCCAGTTGTGCTTGCTGTTCCAAACTGATTTTTGGCGATGCACGTGTAGCTAGCTGCATCCCGTTTGGTTAGGTTAGCAATCTTCAAAGTCCCATTTGGCAGTACAGTAATCCTGTGGCAAATAAAGATTTTAGCAATTAGATGGTCGGTCCGTACCGCAGCACAAAAACAACCACCAATGTTACACCCACCTAACACAAATGTAGAAAAAGTGTCAGAATTCCATGAATTAAACCAAAAAAGCCTAGAAGAAATAATTAACCAATTACCTCGTCCACTTGCTGTCTTGACATCCTACCCACAGCTTTCCTTAAGAAAGTTTTCCCTGTCATTGGGTCTGATCTGACTAAAATAGTGTACTCGTCCCTTCTGTCAGGTCTCTATCCCCAGGCTTTAAAAGCAGTAGTTAGTAAACCACTGCTAAATAAGAATAATCTGGACAACATGTTAATGCAGAACTACATGCCGATTTCTAATTTTCCATTCATTAGTAAGATTATTGAAAAAGCTGTTTCAGCAGTTAAATAGCTTCATAACAATGATCAACCGCTTTGATGTTTCCAGTCTGGTTTCCGTGGTCACCACAGCACTGAAACTGCCCTCATCAAAAGTTTTCAATGACATCCGCATAAATACAGACTGTGGTAGAACTACAGTGCTGGTTCTGTT